>VZQC01004414.1:582583-604562 GCA_009823505.1 Rhizomys pruinosus
CACAGGGGCTTGTATCCTGAAGCAGACAAAATGGATTTCTGAATAAAATGGGGTTTAAAAGGAAATACAATGAAATGGAGAATGTCAAAATCTGAAATCATCCCTTAAAATTTAGGCAAAAGTTTTGTAAACAAAATATAAAAAAGCAAAATTGTGAAAGGATCAGAATATGGCATTAAATAAGTTGCAAGAGAATTAGAATATAGAAATATAGTATTAGTTATTACAAGGTCTGATGTAGAGAAGCAGAGGGAGAAGGGAGGAGTACAAGGGGAATGAAGTGTAGAGAGAGAGAGAGAGAAGGGATGTATCTGTAGGAAGGAAAATAGATTCTTTTAGTCTCAGCACCCAGGCAAGACCTAAGGCGCATCCGCCTTATATCTAGGTGGGCGCTCAGAGACCCCAGGTCTGTGTGACCAGTGTGGGAATCTCTGAAATCGGGGCTTGCATATCTGTGAAGTCGGCGTCCCAAAAATCACAGAGGAAGCCAAAATTCGGGTCCAGAGTCTGTCCCCAGCGTCCTGGTAATAGACAGCAAACTGGACAGGGAAAAGGGGAGAGGTTCCCTGACTTAGCCGGCACTCAGGGATCCAAAACGGAATGGAACGGGAGACTAAAAGAATGGAAAAAGAGGATCAGAGAGAGCAGTAGTTAGAACAGGAAGTGTCGAGGCAGAGGGGGCAGCTAGAGGGGGCAGAACATACACAGGGTTACACAGAAGGTAGGGGTGGGGGATAAGAATCTCCCCTCACTCAGGTGCCTGTCTGGCCGGCCGCCCGCGAGGCGACTTAAGAAGTCTTACCGTGAGGGCCACACGTATAAACCCCGTGCTCGGTCATCACGAGTGTGATGAGTGCTCAATGAGGTGAGACGACTTCAGCGGAACCGCGGGTTAGGGCCCGATCAGATTCCGTAGCCCGAGAGCTGTGGAACCATAACACGCACTCAACTTTCACGCACAGTCACAGGGGAATAGAGTAGGGTAGGATAAGGAGAGGAGAGAAGGTACCTGTGGCCGAATTCTGGTGGATGTTGTCGAGACCTGCGCTCGGTGTCTGGCTTACCGGCTACTCCGAAGCTGCTCCGAGGGGCGGGGGGTGCGGGAAAAAAAGGCGATCCGAGTCATCGGCACCAGAATGTAAAGTTATAGCGCGCTCCCCCCGGAATGAAAAGCCACGAGGTCTGAGTTCTTCAGAGCAAAGTTTAATTCAGAGTAGCTGGGGCTAGGCTTAGGGGAGAGAAGGAGCCAAGCCCAGAATGGTCTAGAAAATGATTATTTTTTATTTCTTTTAAGTTATGTATTGATGGGGGCTGGAGAGATGGCTCAGTGGTTAAGAGTACTGACTACTCTTGCAGAGGACATGGGTTCAGTGCCTAAAACCCATATGGCAGCTAACTGCCATCCATAACTCTAGTTCCTTGGCATTACATGGCATGAGTTCACTTACACAGGTTCAGTCAATGCATTCACAGACAGGCAGAAAATTAAAAAAATAATAAATATTTATTGATGTATAAAAATTCAACATACTTATGGCATACTTCATGAACTATGGCTAAATCACGCCAATGGGTATGTGTATTATATGATATACCTTTGTGTCTACAGTGGTTAAAATCTATTCTATCAGTAATTTTAAATTATGCAATGTATTACTTTTAACAATAGTCACTGCCATTGTGTAAAAGATACCTTTCCTCTTACTATACAAATGAAATTGTGTATGCTTTATCCAACATCTTCACAGTCTCTTTAATGTCCAGTTCTCATAATCACCATCATAATCTGCATCTACAATTTGGAATTTGAAGTAAAGGCAATTCTTTTTGTAGATTAGATGAAGGATTAGAAGGGAAGCTTCTCCTTGTCACACAATATTTTCCCACCCATTTGGGTACAGCGAGAATCTGAACACTCAGAGTGACTGTGAATTTCTGTTAAAAATGCAGGTGGGAGAGAGGAGAGCAGGTTTACCTACCTGCATTGTAAAGTCCTCCTGGAACCCAGAAAGCAGTGTCCTTCTCACTGCCTTTATGAAGATTTTTATCATGCAAAAGATATTAATTAAATTACGTGTGCTTCAAGATTAAACTACATGTGCTTAAAATTGAGACAACTCCCAGTAAAATCTAAATACAAACAAAATGATAAGAATGCATCTGATTATGTTTGGGGTAAATCTCTGTTAATTTATCTGGCTGTTGATCATATATTTGTTCATAATGTGTATGTACTCAGGGAGACACCTGTAAGCAAATATTTTACAAAACCTATAGGTTGTCATCCAGAGATTATTTTAAGTACAAAGTTGGTGCATCTGAAGTATTTGGGAAACTCGTGTCATGTTTTTATACAAGTCTAAAACGCAAGCCCTTAATGCCACTTAAGAGTAATCACAAGATTACTCTGGCTCAAACTTAAAGCGACAGGAAAAATGTTCATTTGATTTATTTTGACAAAGACACAAAAGGACTTCCAATTAGGACTGTCTACAGACTGAATCCTAACATCCTAACCACAGTCTTGCAGAACCCCCATTGTTCATTCCAATGGGAGTATTTTGAGTGATCTTGCCTATTAGTGCATGGAATGATGTGTGATAAATTTCAGTTCACATGCCCCAACTACTTTTCAGTCATGTAAGTACAAGCAGTAATTCACAACGTAATTACCAATAGAGGAATAATGGATTACTTTGGAGGAGCCTATTCAATCATTTTTGAACACACGCTTTCTCTCCTGTCTTGTACCATGGCATATGGAAATTTGAGCATGAAGTTTCTGAGCAGTCTTCATGAAGATCACGGAGATATATATGATCATATTAAAATATAAGCACACAGATTGGAGGGGGAATATAATCATGAGAGGACAGTCTCTTGATTTTAGCCAATGACATAAATGACCCTCATTGTGTTTTTTGTTCTAGTCTGAGTAACAAGAGCTTCTACACTTGGTACATTTATAACAGGGTTATTCAACCTGAGCTAGGATCCCTTCTGCAAAGTGGTTCTCTCTGTTCAATTACTGCATCACTGTTTGATAGCCTTGCACATTAATTCTTTGGACATGGTAGTAGAAACAAACAAGGGAACACTTACCTTATACTAGAACTTTTATACTGCATGTTATAATAGATTTTCACTTCATTGCTTCTAAGAATCATATCTAGCACCATTTACTTTTACAAGGAAGGCTTTGATGGCTGGAGTTAGTATTCTCAAAGCTGATCTAGTCTTTGAGGCTTCCATTTAAATATTTTAGGTGGATGTTTTTTCTTATAAAAGTTTGGGGCTCCTAATATTCAGGTGGAAACCTTAACTCTGTTAAACTGATTGACTCATGTCTCACCAGTCAAATAGTCACTTTCTCATGGTTTTCTCTACTGGAATTGTTTATCTAATTTCATCAAGGTTCAGTTGAACAATCAGTCTCACAGTTTTTTTTTAAATAATCCCTCAAATGCTTGAAAGTACGGAATCATTAATTGTATATACAGGTTTTGTTCTATGATGATCGTAATACTATTCTTAGAAATGTATATATTAAGTTGAGAATTTTCTGAAGGAATAATTTGGCTTTTCTTCTCTCTATCTCATTTTTCTTTTTTGGTATCTATTTCCTTTTTCATTCCATTGACATTGATACTCAGATCACTTTCATTGAAATTCATTTTACAGTTTAAAATGTTCATATTTAGTCAGCTGTGGTGATACACACCTCTAATCCCAGCATTCAGGACACAGAGGTGGTGGATCTCTGTTAGACTTGGGCCAACCTGGTCTATACAGTGACTTGCAGGCCAGCTGGAGCTACAGGGTGACCCTGTCTCATTTTATCTTATTTTCATACTTGAAAAGATGTATCTATAGTAGAGCAAATGGTGCCTATAATCAACAAATTTTTAATGGCATTCACTGAACAATAATATATATGTGAAATGTATGGTAATGTAATTGCTATAACTCTGATTCACATATACATAGATATTGTTTTCTCTTACGATGCTCACCTCAAAACTATCACATTATGATTTAGTAGTGTTTTATATGCAACTAATTTAACCTTTTGGTTTTGCTAACAGAATGCATTTATTTGGCATTAACTTATGAAGAAATGTGCAAAATATATTTGTTTTACTTTTCCTTTGTCAGATGACTTAGATTACAATATTGTAGAAGCTAAAGTTCAAATCTGTAAAGAGAAGCCTGTTGTTGGTGTGTTTTGATGGCAGTATTACAGTTATATTTTTCTTGCTGTGTGAGAGTACTTACTTTTCTTTATTCTGATAGAAATAAAAGGAGGGTCCTGGATGCAGCTTAATGAGTAAACCACTTGCCTTGGATTAGAACCCCATCACCAGGTAAGCATATAGATGGACACCTGTAATATCAGTTTGCAGAAGATGAACTTTGAAGATTGGAAATTCAGTATTGTTCTCAGCTATATAGAGCACTCAAGACTAGCAAGGCTACATGAGACATGACATGATCTCAAAAAAAAATCCTTCTCCTCCTCTCCTTCTATTTTCCTAATAAAATTCTGATCTTATTTGTATGTTAGGTGACTCTGCCTAAAGATTTAATGATGAGGTGGTCTAAGCATAGGGATTTGCTAGAACTTGTTTGTACCAGCTCATGAGAGCCACTTCCATGCATTTCTTAACAACTGAAACTTCAGGGGACAGACATGGTGACTCAAAACCTGCCCACATGTGAGTATTTCAGCTACAGAAATCAACAAGTGCTACTTTTTCAAGTGACTGCATCTGCTGACCCCAATTCAATTATTTACTAATCATGCCAATGCTCTAAACTCAACATGGAAATTTCATTCCTTTTTGGGCTAGGAGAGAAGAGGAGACCAAATTCTGACCTGTAACTAGTCAGAGAAACTAATGGAAGCCACATGGGACAAATTTTTCTCCTTCATAAGGCAAATCCATATGTCATCCTCTCTTCCTTCTGATTTAAGGTCATTTTGCTAATGGTTTGAGAATGTATGTTTTAAGATACCACTGTGACGGAAGAACAAACAAATTCAAGAATTCATGTAAGTATCCTTAATAACCTTTAACTACTAGAAACCAGAGTGTCCATACTGCAGCAGAGTGAGAATGTTCCGTCCTGGGCATGCTATGCGGCATCTTGGAATGTGTTAGGTGCAACACAGTCCATACTGGCAATTCTAAATAGTGTTAGTGATTACATGCACCCTTCTCTACATAGCTGGATGAGTAGAGCTACTATAAATAAAACCACTTATGTCTGGGACTGGAGAGACAGCTCAGTAAGACCACTAATTGTTCTCACAGAAGACCCAAGCTGGAAACCCAGGGCACACATGGTGGCTGAAAAGCATCCATAACTCCAGTTTCAGGGGATCCAATGCACTTTTCTCTCCTCCTCATGCATTGCAGGACACAGGTGCACTTGCATACGTGCAGGGAATACATGTATACACATAAAAAAATAAAGCAAACAATTAAAACAGAACATTTTAAAAAGAAACACCTGTCAAAGAGCAAATTGCATGAAATAAATAAGCATCTATGTTTGCCATTTAAGCAACTTTTATTATTTTTCTTTTGGGATTTTTGTATAATTGTTTTGATGTATGCAGGCTGGCCTCAAATTTTTATATCTTCCTGCCTCAGTCTCTAAATCTGAGTGTGCAAGAATTACAGGTGTCAGGCACCACACCAGATTTAAAGCAACTTTCATGACAGCTTGGTGACACAGACCTGGTATGGAAGCACCGTGAGGCTGACACAGAAGGATCATGATTTTAACAAAACCATGGCTACATTGTGAGGCCCTGTCTCCAATGATTTTCATGCAGACAAAACTTCTGAACTGATAAAACAGTCCACCCAAATGAGTATACCCAGAGGTTCGTAGGTCAAATTAAACAGTCACTCCACAAGAAACCATGATCTCATTCACTGAGGACAATGAGTTGCATAAATTTCAGACCTCCCTGAGAACTACTAACTGTCAAGATCTCTTTTTTGACAGCCCAGGGAATTCTCCCAGATGTTGTCAATATTACTATACTAAACAGTCAGTGTATTGATTTTTGTGAGTATATCCAAAAGAATCCACTAAAAGACAAACAGCGATTAGAAATTAAATTATGAAAGACTTTCTTAATGTAAGGCATTGATTTAATTTGCATTACAAAGCAAATTGTCAAAATAGTCTTATTTACTATACAAGTAAAAGTGTAACTTATCTACGTGCTAAAATTGGAAAATTTTATAATAAAGAGTAATGTACCTAAACGCTGACACGACAGAAAGACATTGCCTTCATTTGCTGTGACAAAACACTCTGACCAATAACGTATTGTGAAACAAAGGGTTTGTCTTATATCTCCCAGGTCACACACTTCATCACTAAGGGAGCCCGAGGTAGGAACCAGGGCAGGAATCTGGAGGCAGGAGCTGAAGCACAGGCCATGGAGAAACACTGCTTACTGGCTTGGTTTTCTACTAGAAAACCAATTCAGAGAAAAGCTATGCATGTGGATGAAGCAGGCTGGTGTGCATACTAAACTTGTCGTCACACTTGGCCATGTCCTTCACTTTGGTGCTGGCTTTAGAGGTATGAATGATGCAAGAGTTAAGAGAGCTGCTGAGGCCAGGCAGCAGGAAGAAGGGACTTCCCTGTGTAAAGACGGCCTTGGCAGGCCAAGAGGCCCTGATAGGCCATTGTGGGAAGTTTTGAAGGTGAAACCTGTTTGGCAGTGCAGATCCCAAGAGGACATTCAAGATTCCAGAGCTGTGAGCCATATGCCAAGCACGACTGCATTCAGTAGTTGCTATCAGTCCAAGAGACCAAGAGAAACGTGTGTTTTGCATGAAGCAAAGCTGGAGGAACGGAGCCAT
Source organism: Rhizomys pruinosus (assembly GCA_009823505.1). Taxonomy (NCBI): domain Eukaryota; kingdom Metazoa; phylum Chordata; class Mammalia; order Rodentia; family Spalacidae; genus Rhizomys; species Rhizomys pruinosus. Next base: position 589,474 of record VZQC01004414.1, read on the forward strand.
CTAAGTCCTTTGAAGTAAAGCTCCAGAAGTTGCCCAGGGAGCCACTGGATTTTGTGTTTGCCCTGCTGGGTTTTTGGTCTTGTTTAGGTCTGGCATTTCCCTCACTCTACCCTGATACCTCCCTTTCGGAATGAGAATGCATATCCAGTTCCATTGTATATTGAACATATGTAACATGTCTTTGGATTTTACAGGAGTTTACACTTAAGACATTACCTCGAGTCTCAGGAGAGAATTTGGACTGTGAACTTTTGAATAATATTGAGAATAGTAAAGACTATGGGGAATTTTTAAAGTTGGACTAAATGAATTTTGCCTTTTATATGGACATGAGCCTATGAGGGGCAAGGTGTGGAATAAGGTGGTTTGAAAGAGAATGTCTCCCATGACTCCAAGTATTTGGAAACTCTGTTCTCAGTTGGTGATGTTGTTTTGGGAGGTTTTACAAGGTGGTCATGCTGGAGGAAGCACGTCACTAGAGAATTCTTAAGCCTTGCCTGATTTCCAGTCTCTCTTCTTCCAGTGCCTGATTGAGTTTGTGAGCCTCAGTTTCCAGCACCTCCTGCCATCATGCTACCTCACCATGATGAACTCTAATCCCCCTGGAACATAACCTCAAATAAGCTCTTTATAAGTTCCCTTGGTCACAGTGTTTTATCTCAGCGACAGAAAAGTAACTAATACAGAAATAAATAATGGGTTTTGAGAAATCTGTAGAAGGAAAACTTAGGCAGCCAACTATGAACAAAAGGCAAACAACATATATATATATATATATATATATATATATATATATGATGTGGCACAAGCATTTGAAGATACAGTTCCATTAGAAAATTCTGAATGTAGAAAATGAAATATCAGTGATTAGTTCTCAGGTGTCAGATCAGGGCCAAGTGATCTCTCTTTCCCAAATCATTTTCTGTATCTTAAAGATTTTAATCCAATAAAAATAAAGTCATTTGAAAATAATTAGGATACATTTTTATCATTCATGCAACCTTAAAATACATGCTTTGGGAGTAATTGTTCAGAACGACACAGTATGCACAAATGAAAGTCATACATTTAAATGATTAGGTTGAATTCCTCCAGAAAACAAATTGGTGTAAACGACTTGTGAGCATTTGTATTTCATTAAAAAATAACATCAACATAATCAAAGAATGTTCTTTTCTCAAAAAAATAAGGAGAGAAAAAGAAAGATTATGTATAAATGTATTTTTAAGATTACTTTTAACTTTTTTATTTTTATTAAACTTTTTTCATAGTTCATACATCATTTCTCAATTGAATCTAGAATCACTTCCCTTTCCATGCCCCCCACCTCACCGGAGTCCCTGCACTCTGCCATACATGTCCTGCATCTTTTTCTGAGTCTTTCCAGAGTTTTTTTTCAGTTCTTTTGTTGTTGCTCTCTCCAAGTTGTATTGTTACAGTATATATACATATATATATATATATATGTATATATATATATATATAGCTTATATATATATATATACACATATATACATACATACATACACATATCACTTGAATTGGAGGATTTTTTTTTCCTAAAAGATGTCATGTTTTCCTTAAGGAAGTGCTCAGAGATTCTTCCTTGGCAAGCCCAAACAACTATCAGTACTGCACTTTTGCTCCTCATTGGGGTCTTTCCCTCCCATGGTCCCACAAATGAAGTCCAGTAAGCATGCATTCTGTCTCGATCCCCCAATAAAATTGACAAAATATGTATTTGCTCTAACAGAAAAATAATTATAATTTGAGGCTTGCCTCAGAGTTCAGCTCTGTAAGTTTGCCACCCTGTGACATCTAACTCTAACTTGCATGAGAAACTCATCTGGCTTCACCAAGAGTGGGAAGCCCAGCCACTCCTAATGGACTTCAGTAAGGTGTTAGAAATGTTTCCATCATTTAGATTAGCATGATCACATATCAACATTAGGAGCTGAATTACCATGTAGCATTTTCCCATATGTATATGTATATGTATATGTATATGCAGATATACATATTTTTCAGAGTAAAGTTTGGTTGACAAACAAGTTTGGGGAAACCAAGCTATTTAAGTATATTGAGAGGTATGTGGATTTATTAAAGGCAGGAAAAGCTCAAGACTTCAAATTCCTATTATCCACACTTCATCTCCAGAAAGCACAAGGGGAATAAAAGAGACTCTTCGTTTGCACAGATTAATGGTGCTGAGTGGTAATCTCTTTAAAAATATAACCTAACCATGGAGATGGCTCAATGTACAGCGGCACTTCCCACCAGACCTGAAGATCTGAGTTCAACATCTCCCTAAAACACATGGTTAGAAGGAGAGGCATGACTCTTGCAAGTTGCGCTCTAACCTCTATACACGAGCTGTGACATGCACACACACATACACACACACATGCACAAATAAACACATGAAAAAATAAAAATAACTAGACAATAGTACATGGATAAATTAGAAGACTAACTTACCAGATACAGCAAGGAAGTCATCAATGCTTGTGATGTCATCCACAGCTTCTGTGAGAACATGTAGGTAATGTTCCCATGTGCGCTTATACATGTCCATGGTGTTTTTGACCACTTGACTCTTGGGTCTTGAAGCCAAGGCAAGAGCAGCATTAATAATCTGTAGAGAGGTAAAATATTTATGCTCGCTTTTGGAAAAAAGCTGTACACATAGCAGATATTCTTCCTTTTTTTAAGATTACATTTATTCATTATTTACACCCAGGTAAATGGTAAATGTCTGTATGTTATTTATTCTTTGCTTTTGGCAATACATTAATACCAATTTTGCAGTAATGTGATTAGTGTAAAACTATTGAAATGTCATTGTCAAAGGATTGCAGGGTGTACAGATATAATAAATGTCTGCATTCAAGGAGTTTAGGCATTACTCAATGTGAAAGGCCACATAGAACCATAACAATTTAGTACACTGTTATTGCTAACAGAGTGAATAGTTGTCAGGAAAATTAAAAAGAAGAGAGATTACCTTCAAAATAAGGGCTAAGGCAAGCTTAAAGGAAATACGACATCATTTATTTATTTATTCATTTTTGTTTTTATGACTTTATATTGAAATTTTGTGACTTTCACACGAAAAATTTGATGGCATTTAATGTCCCTAATTCACATTGCCCCCCTCAACTCAATTTAACTGACACAGGGTTGACCATAATACTAGTTTTCTACTAAATACGTAGCATACTATTTATTTGATTTATTTTTATGTGTGTGTGTGTGTGTGTGTGTGTGTGTGTATGTGTGTTTGCACCCACAGAGGCCAGAAGAGGGTATCAGATACTCTGTTGTGAGCCTCACACCCTGGGTGCTGGGCCCTGGACTTGGGTCCTCTAGAAGAGCAACAAGTTCTCTTAATCTGTGAACAATCCCTCCAGTGCCTTAGTGTGACATTTACTTGATACTGGGCAATTAAGTAATGATACGCCCTTACATACAAATCATCAAAATAAGAGCTTTGACTCATTTAAGAGTAATACTTCACTCGTATTCATTTCTATAAACATTCCATTATTACAAATAAATATTTTTATCCATCAAGTTCAATTCTAGATTTTAGGAATATGCCAAAGAAAAAGATGTAAGTGATAAAAATTGATAACTTCTGTGGAGTTGATATTCTATTCAGAGAAAGCAGGAATTATCAAGTGAAATGAGAAAAATGTGTGGTTTGTGAGCCAGTTGTGAAAACTGAAGACAAAAGAAGGTAAGGACAGAACTGTGGAAAATGGGGGGGGGGGAGCTAAGTATTCTAGGAAACCCTGCATTGAGTCAGATATGTGCATTAAGTCATTAGTATGGAGAGTGTAACTGAGAAGGGAGAAGAGTCAAGAAAGGAGAAAATAGAAGTTTTGATGATTTCAGGGCCTGATTGGGTAAAGGAGAGGCAGAAGTGCTGTTGGCACTGCTCAGGGTGGGGCCTCGTGTGGATGGAATTAAATGAAAATGCTTGCTGACTAACTTTTAAACAATGTTTTTCATAACTATGCTTTAGATATCTGAAGCTATCAACAAATTTAGGAGATTACAGGAGTGAAAAAGTCACTACCGTGATGGGGAGGTAGTGGAAAGGCCTTCACGGATGTTCTGCCAGTGGAAAGATGAGAATAGGTCAGAGAGTACTGCCAGAAATACCAAGTAGCTATTAATAAACCTGTGGAGAATAATATTCAAAGACATAGATATATATATATCTACAATAGTGCAATGGCTGTAGATTATAAAACATGATGCTTACTGCCATGGTATTTCTGAGTAGAGAATGCATGGGAAGATGCTAGAAATAAAAGTTTCATGAATATATGCAGCAATTTGATGGTCTTCTCCAAGTGCTGGAACTTAAAGTGCATTTTTATTGCTTTATTTCTGTGGTACATTATTTTAGCTTCTCTATATTGAATACATCTTGGTTATACAGTCATAATAAATGAACTAATTCTTCAAAGAAAGATTATTAATATAATCTTCCCATGAGCACTGGAAAGGATGATCATGAGATCATGAAAAGCAGGCATGTTACAGTTTTTAACAATCCAGATAGTGTTATAGAGGAAACCTGATAAAAGACATAGTTCTATTACAGAGGTCAACTTTGAAGCCACTCTGATTTCACACAAAATACAAAATGTGAAATCAAACATGTATGGCTGAAATTTGTTTTCTTAAACTATTTGTTTTCCATTCATTCATTTGTAGTTGAAGCAAAGTGTTGCTGTGTAGCAATAATCTATGAGATTACACATTGGACACAAATGCATCACAATGGGAAAAATGCCATGCCCATTTCTATCCCAAAACAGTCCATAATCTTACTAGTAAATGAGATCCTACCCAGGCAAATGCAACAAGCCCACGGTTTTGACTTTAGCCTCTTTCTAATCAGCAGATTTCTAAGCCATAGCCCTGGAATTTCTGATCCAGTTAATCTGGGTCTAGGCCTCAGAATTTGCATTTATAAGAAGCTTCCAGCATGGCAGAATGCATGAACAGGGATGGGGTGGGGGGCATGGAAAAGGGAACGTGTCTACATTGGACTGAGAAATGATATATGAAATACACACAAAAAAATCAATACAAATACTTTATAATAAAAAAGAAGCTTCCAGGTGATGAGGCTGCTCACTGATCTGGGGACCATTCTCAAAATCATTCCCAACAGTACAAGTTCATGTGACAAGACTTCTTTCTGACTTCATATATCTTTATTTTGAGGCAACATAGGAAGATGATTGGCTGATTATGACCTGCATCCATCACCACCTTCTAGTGAATTGACAATGCTGCTGTGTTAAGAACATGGGGAGATCTTTCACTCCAGCAGACAGCGTGTGGTAGTTCTCAGGCGTCTAAACACTCTATGGTTATGAAGCTGGCACTCTATCATCCCACCTCATGAACATGGGGACTAATGGAAAGAAAGTTCTGGTCCCAGTTCCTCAGCTGAGGGGCAGCAGTGAGGATGCAAACTCGAGTCCAAAGACAGAGCCTGCCCAGCTCTAGAACCCTCCCAGACCAATGTCAATCAGCCAAATCCCCCTACTCCACCCTCGCTCCTGACATTTTACTCTTGTTTCTATTGAAAGGAAGTTTGAAGCTACAAAATGGATTTTTCATTTCAGTTTAGAAACAAGTCTCATTTTTTTCTTTTCCATTAAAATGATGTTAGCATTGTATATGACTGTACTTCAGTTATTAGTGATTAGAAGTTCATTAAAGACTGGGTTATGGTTTTATTACATGGATGCTGTTTCAACACCAGACCTTCACATCTTCTCCAGAGGCCTGCTATCTCCAATACTGATCTCTCCTGGACCTTGTCATAACTGACTTTCTAAAAATGCTCTATAGCACTGGAGAAACGATTCTGGCAAATTTTAAATAAACATATCACACTTGAAAAATTGCAAAGCCCACTGATAACCCTGATGATGTGTGAATTATCCCAAAGATGTCTCCACATGTAAGTGGTACTGTGTTTCATGACAATGGGTGTCCCAAAAGACTAAAATGTGAAAGATAAGTAGATATTAAAAAGTGTTGATTTCCTTTGCCTTTTAAAAATATTTATTTGTAGTAATGTGCATTAGTGTGTATATGCCACATGTGTGCAGATGTCCATGGAGATGGCCAGAAGAAGCTGTCAGATCCCCTGTAGCTAGTTACAGGTAGATGTGAGCTTCCCAATGTGGGTGCTGAGAAATGAAGCTGGCTTCTCTGCAAGAGCAGAAACCCCTTTTAAGCATTGGCATCTCTCTAGCCCCTAATTTTCTCTTTTGAAAAAAAAATAGAAACAATAATCTGGGGCTTGGAGAGAGGGCTCAGCAGCCAGAAGTTCTACAGCCATCTGTCACTCCAGGTACTAGGGACCCAACGCCCTCTTCCGGCCTCTGTAAGCACTGCACACAGGTGATTTACTTTGCATACATGTGGGCAAAACCCTTGTGCAAATAAAATAAAAATAAATAACATTTTTAATGTTTTTATTATTTTATTTTCTGTGTTTGAGTGTACTGACATAAGATTCAGATTTTGCCAAACACAATAATTATAACAAAAGAAGCCTTTCGATTTAGCGACCTAAAGCCTGTGCCTTACAGATATGGCTTCCCTTTTCTACTGATTACTGCAGGTGGAAAGCTGAATTTAGTCACTTAAAAATATTGTGTTGATATTCTTTTTTTATTTCTTGGCTTATTACAGAGAAACACATTAAATTTTAAAGAAACTCTGGCACAATACCCCTTGACTTCAGTTTTAGAGTTTTATTAACCTATTAACTTACAATGTACCTTTGTGTACATTGCGAAAGCTTTGGTCTCCTGTGTTTCATTGTTCCTGCAAACGGTCAACAGTGTGTGCATGTGGTTGGGCTGAAATTATGTCTTCACATCCAGGCATACCTTTAAAGGACCAATGTGGAAGCCCCGGTGAGGATATGGAGTCATGAATATCTGACGGGTTATATTTTGTGAGAACATTTCCAGTTCAGCTGCCAATCCAATTTATCTGATTCAACACTGTGCTCTGTGAGGAAGCTTTACCCTACTTGACTCACCTGATACTCAGCTTAAACCTAAAAGCAGACACAATTGGAGAATGCACCCTCTTGAAGGCAGAACAAATTATTCCTCCCAATGTCATACCGTGAGATTTTAGCAATATATACTAGACACAAAAATGACCATTCTTAAATCTTCCTCACATACCAATGAAAAATTTGTAATGATTTTTCTTGATTTCTGAGATGATTCTCTTTCTTTCAATTATAGTTGATATGAGAATATATTAGACTCACTCTGGACTGTGGTCAGCAAGTTAGCCTAAAATACAGGTTTTTAATGTATTTTCACTGGACTATTTTTATGCCCTGATATAAATAGTTTCATGTTTCCAGAGGCTATCTGATTCAAGCCATTCTTTACTACAAACATATTTTTTTCTTAAATTCAGAGAGAATCATGCCTTTCCCTATTTTCAATAACTTTTGAGTCTTAGCTGACTAAAGGCACAGTCCACACTCCCATTTACTCCAAACCTCCACAGGCTAGCCTTCACCATTGGCTTCCTTATTTAAAAAGCTTTTTCATTATAGAGTCTGGCTCAGTGACACTCTCTAGCTCTGTCTTCAAAGATACATTTTGGGAACTCTGATTTTGCTGACTTCAGCATCTGGCTCAGTGCTTCCTATACCCCCACCCCCACCCCTTCCCTTCTCCAGTCTACCCATGAAACAAGTCCTACTTACAAAGACTCATGGAAATATCACTGGGGGGTCATGAGTCTTCTACATCCCTCTGCTCAACCAAGCAAACTGTCTTCTCTATTATGCTTCAAAAGCACCCTTTCCATAAAAGCGAATAGCAGTTACCCAATTACACCATGTTTAGAGGATTCCTCCTGGAGCTCCAGTAAAGATCTGAAAATATACACAACAAAGAACTCATCCAATACAATCTGAACTAGAAAGGGCTGCGGAGCTAAGGCTGGGAGGGAATGACAGTAAGTCAGTCACAAGGAAGAAGAAAGGAGGAGTCTGGAGAGACAAGAGATCAGACTAAATAGTCCCCTGTTTGCAGGAGGAAATGGAGAAAGCTCCCACAGATTAAAACGTGCCAAGAGAGGGAATTGCGTCAGGGAACAAGGGACTGGGAGTTGGCTGCTTCTGAGAGAATCTGATTTCAGGATAGAAGTTCATGGTCATAATGATAACAAGAAATAATAAATATCAACACTAAAAGTCCATTTTGTGTCAAACACTGTTGAAATCACTTTGCATAAATTAACACAATTTCCATTATTTTTATTTTATTTGTATGGGTGTACTGCCTGCACAGATGTAAGTGTGGCCATGTTGGGCCATACCTCTGCAGGTCAGAAGGGATCATTTAATTCCCCTAGAACTAGAGTTACAAACAGTTGTTAGCCACCATGCAGGTTCTGGAAATTGAACCCAGATCCTCAGTTAGAGTAGTCAGTGCTCTTAACCACTAACGCATCTCTCCATAAATTGACAATTTTTAGAGCACAACTGAGAAGGGTATTCAGCAGCACTTCCCACATGACATTGTTACTATGGAAAAGTTATCCCTCTACCCTATATAGAGTCCATGATCTTAACAGGTCCCTCAGACTGTATTCCATAGTAACACTATATTAATTTATCAAACCACCAATGAGTCTCTGATCCTTACAACTAAAATGGCCTTTCTGAAAAAAAAAAAACATTGCCCTGTGAGGTTTGATGAAAACTCAGTATGTGTTTGTACGATAAAAATTAGCATAAAATTCAGTATTTTAGACATCTGTGAATATAAAATTCATTGAATTAAGTAAATTCATGTGTTTCTACAAATCGTATCAAGTTCATATCCAGAGTTTCCTTGTCTCTGTCTGGGATTATATATACATTAAGCAGTAACTTCCCATTCCTCTTTCCCCTGGCACAGAGTACCATCTATTCTGTTTTCTTCCCCTGTGGCTCTGATTATTCTAACTTGTCTCTATAAGTGAAACAACATAATTGTCCTTTTGTGACTAACTTATTTCACTTTCCATAATGTTTTCAAGCTTCTCTCATGTCCTATATTGCATAAAAATTTCATTATTTTTAAGGCCAAGTAATATTCCTCTACATATACACACCATACTCTCTGCCCACAGAAAGTCATCTTTTCACTATTATGAAAAATGTTAATTTAACCATATAAGCATTGGATCATTATAATCAACTCTTTATTCAAGTCTAAGTTTCAGTGCTTTGGTAACTTACTAAGAACTAGAAATGCTTTATTATATGTTGATTTTTTTGGGGGGGGCGGCAGCCCCAGCTGTCCTGGAACTCTCTATGTAGACTAAGCTGGCCTTGAACTCACAAAGATCTATCTGCCTCTGCCTCCCAAGTGCCAGGATTACAGGTGTGCACCACCAGACCCAGCTTATGTGTTGATTTTTAAATATGATTTTATGTGGAAGTACCATATTATTTTCCATTATAGCTGTCATATCTTCTACCCCATCTAGAATTTCCAAGTGTTTGTATGTTTTTACATCCTGACCAAAACTTGATGTTTTAATGTTTCATCAAATGCATCATTTTTCTTCCATCTTATAGTCACTTGCCTTGGAGAACTCTCAATTATCTAAACTGGGTTTGGAAAATTTAAGATTTTCAAATTGTGTGAAGGTTTTCTTTGTTTCCTCCAGGCATCAGAACTTGTATGACACATCTTCTCCATTCTTTAAAATCCTTTCACGTCCCTGGAAGTAGTCCCCCCCCCCACAAATGTGCTCCTTGTAATTTGAAGTCCAGAAAATAGGGAATTGTAGAAGTTACATTTGGTGTGGGGTTCTTGGCTATATTAGGGTGCTTTACAGTCACTTCTCTATGTGTCTGTCATTTCACTCCACTTGTGCTGGTCACATGTGAAGGGAACTGCACCTCTCCTAATAATGTGCGTGCTCCCAAAGATCAAATCATCTCCCAAGTTTTTCTGTCAAAATTGATATCACTGCATAAATCTTATTGTATTAGATGATTTCATAAAAGAGAAGCAGAGTAGGACATTTGTAAACAGAGGAGAGAAGTAAAGGGGAAGAGGGAAAATGGAGGAAAGAAGGAAGGGAAAAAGGAAGGAAGGAAGGAAGGAGGGAGGGAGGGAGGGAGGGAGGGAGGGAGGGAAGAAGGGAGGGAGGAAGGAAGGGAGGGAGGAAGGAAGGGAGAGAGGGAGAAAGGAAGGAACAAGGAAGGAGGAAAGAAGGAAGGAAAAGAAGGAAATGAAGATGGAAGAGGAAAAGAAAGAAGGAGCAGAAAGATGAAAGAAAAGGTTCATGGGGATTTTTAGCATATAATTCATGTAAAATACTATCTTTTCCTTGATTCTGTCGAGATTTTCTAGTTAGTAGCAAATTATTTATTTTCACACTTGAAATAATGTATTTTTTTTCTTTGTAAAGATCTTGCAATGCTCCAGGATCCAGGCTCCCCACAGTCTTGTCTGCGACCACCACTATATAAAAGCTCCCTGTCTTCCAAAATGATAAAAATGCACAAATTATGCTACTGTATTTTAAAAAATATGTTAATTACAAGGCAGTAACTTTGCCTCCATGAAAAGAGCTGAACCAGATAGATTTTTTTGAATGTTCTAAAATATTTATTTCTTTGAAGAGAATAGTTCTTTTATGTAACATTGGTTTTTTTATTAAAACAAAAAATTTGACTCTAAGAATATGATTGCAAATGAGTTGGCAAATGGCTCATTATATAAAGGTATTTCCTACCAAGGAGGATCTGAGTTCAATGCCCCAAACTTGTGTGGGACAACTAACGAGAGAGAGAGAGAGAGAGAGAGAGAGAGAGAGAGAGAAGAGCACTTAATAAATAAGTAAATAAATAGTGGGGGGGGGGCGGTGCTCATAAGAAAAGCACATGAAAAGACCAGCCCTGAGCAAGAGATGTTTTCTGAGTTCCTAGCCATATGAACATGTTTCATCTACTGAAAATAATCATTATCAATATCCCAGGCCAAGAGATAAGTCAGGGTGTTACAAGAACTGATGTGTGTGCTCAAAGTCAACGGGCCTCACTGGGAGTTTTGTTTTGTTTGCCTCAGGCTGATTTTATGCATAAATGAATCATAATGCCCCTTCAAGGCTTGCTTTCACAGAAGGCAGGTGTATAGAAGAGCTGGGTTGGAAGAGAGTTGAGTTTGAATTAGCAGCTATTTCTTTTTTCTTTCTTTTTTTTTTTTTTTTTTGATCTTTTCGAGACAGGGTCTCCCTGTAGCCCCAGCTGTCTCATTGTAGGCTGGCCTTGAACTCACAAAGATCTGCCTGCCTCTGCCTCCCAAGTGCTAGGATTAAAGGCATGCACCACCACGCCCAGCTCAGCAGCTATTTCTAAGGTTGCTTCTGATCTTAATATATTTAATACTATCATCTGACATAAACATCTCTTGAAAAATAGCTAAAAAATAATTACCTAAAAAAGTTAAAATAAGTCTATGTAGTTTAATTTTCCTCAGAGACAGTTCAGTTCTGGCATTGCTACAAATAGCCTTAATTTTTTGGTTAATATAACAGAAAGCACTTTGTGGATTAAAAGGATGAGTTGTGTGTAGGGCCTAGAGGTGTGGCTTCTGCAGTGTCAGTGTGTGTAAAGTAAATTAAATTAACTAGATAAATGGTACCTCACAGGCATCTCAGCTTGCCTATGAGCTGAATTTATATGTCTTCTGCTGAAATTGGTCCTGCCATATTAATTTTGGGATTCTAGTAACCATAGTCATAACATCAAATCAGGACTCTAATTCTGTACCTTCTTTTCTTGGTTGCACAAATGCTTTTCCACTGCCAAGTGCGTCTCATTTCTCAGGCTGCTTTTTCCTCATATCTTTCAATTCTGATAAGATTTCTATTTTGTTTCTTTTTCGTTACACTTTATGGAATGTACAATTACACTTGGAATTAAAGCCTGCACTATGTCTCACCCTAGGCCTCTATCATCACGGCTTTATGGCAAATGATAGAAAGCTTCTCACAGCCAGAGGAAGGAGAGTGTGCAGGGAGCTAACTTGCCAAGGACTCCACTTTACAGACAATTAATTCCAAAACTTCCCGATTTGGCCCTGCAACCTTGTAATCGCCTTTCTCCACCAGTATCTAATCCTTCTTATGGGATTGTTCACACTAAGATGTTTCACAAGGCTTAAGTTGCTTTTGAGTACATATAAGAGACTAAAATATAATACTTCAGTTGTCAAATTATTTTAAGTCAAATAGCAAAGATTTTTGGGGGGAGGATATGGGTTTCCTTTGAAAATGCATATTGTTATAAATTTTTTATTTCATAATCAATGAAATTAGAGAAAATGGTACATTTTTTATCTTACAGGTTGGGCTATAGGAAATATATTACATAGGAAAAATAATGTTCTCTAAAATAGGTAATCAGGCTTTCTTCTACACATAAAAAAATAAATCAAATTATTTCCCTATCAATTGTACAGAACTTAAAATTTAACCAAACTAGCAAATCAAATGAGTAAAAGATGAAAATAAAATGAAATAAGTTATTTGCCATAATAAAACAAAACTGTTTGCAAGTATTTTATATTGGAATTGTCTGTAAAGTGGCCACCATGTCGGCCTCACTTATTTTTATTTCAACAGGCAGAATAATATTTGTGTAATATGATACATTTGGCAGTCTTATGCACTTTGTATCATGGAAAGTTTGAAAATGTGTACAAACTATTCACAAAATTTCAAAACAAAATAAATATTTATAAAATGTAGTGTGAAATGTTATTTTTGACCATGTCTATAAGAAAGAAGTGAGGTGGGAATAAAAGAAAGAAAATCCTTCAACTCAGGTGATAGGTGTATGTATGTATGTATATATTTATGTATGCATATATATATATATATATATATATGCAATACAATTTGGAGAAAAAATGGAATTTCCATGTTAAAGTATCACTGTATTTTGATGCTTTTTTGGTATCACAAGTTTCATTTATGTTATTTGGATGCTATGTGTATTATAAAGTTCAACTTAAAATAAAAAAATAATATTTATACAAACATACTAGGAGAATTGATAGTTTTCTTACATTCAACAATCATTTTGATATTCTAATTAGCAAAAGATTCTCATCTAAAGTGAAACTAACACAACAGAAAAAAATGCTTTAAAAAAATACTAGCTAGTCATTTGTGGCACACACCTTTAATCCTGGCCCCTGCAGGGTAGGGGCAGGATCTCTGAAAGATCAGAGCTAGCTACATCTACATGGTAAGTTTCAGGCCAGCCAGCTGTGACTACAAAGAGAGACCTTGTCTCAAAAAACAAAAATAAAATCATATTACACCTTAAAACAATGAAAAATAATAATTTTCTTTTTTTTATCTTTTAGAGATGTAGACCAGGCTGAACTCAAAGAGATCTGCCTGCTTCTGCCTTCCAAGTGCTGAGATTTAAGGCCTGTGCCACCACACCTGAATAAAAAGTAATAATTTTCAATAGTGAAAAATGCATAGGCAATAGAGTTCTTTTAATCCATTATTTAAGCAATCCAGTGAATTAGTAAAGGGAGAATTTGAAATGGAAGAAATTTCTACATCTTCCAAGTCATTTGGGTTCAAGCGGGGAGATTTAAAAAGAATTTATCTTTGACAAATCATTTTTGTTTAGAATGAATTTTGAGAAACATCTACTTTATTTCCTTTTAATGTAGCATCTGTTCTTATAAACATATGAGTGTAAATTTTAATCTATTCACTAAATTCCCAAATCTATTTTATAAGAACAGTTTGGCAAAGTTAAATGGGGAAAATGTAATATGTAAAGTTGGGGACTAGACATTTTCTTCATAAATTTAAAAGTTTTGAAGACAGTTTACTCTCAGCACTAATATTTAGACTAAATTAAGTTCTTTTTTATACTTTTATTGATGCTTTGTGTATTTCATACATAATTTCTCAGTCCAATTTAGACACACTCCCTTTCCCTGCCCCCCCACCCCACCCCAGTTCACCCCAGTTCTGCCATACATGCCCTGCTTCTTTCTCTCAGTCTTTTTCAACTTTTTCTCCACCGAGATTTATTGTTTTGCACAGAACTTAACTGTATCAATCAGTTGTTTGACCCAGTCTATTCATAAATTAAATTCTTAATGAATTTAAATTTATTTACTGTTTAGGAATCTTTTTTTCAGCACCTACCATCCTTCCAAGGTATAAATTACAGGAAAATAAAAATCTTTTGTAAGAGTTTTACATGGGTACTGGAGAACGGGTTCTACAGTTAAGAGTACTGATTGTTCTTCCAGAGCACCTGGTTTCTATTTCCAGCACCCAAATGGCAGCTAACAACCACCTATAACTCACATTTCAGGGGAACTAACACCCTCTTCTGGCCTCTGCTGGGCATTGCACACACATGGTGCACTTACATACAAGCAGGTAATACACTCATATGCATAAAATAAAAAAAAAAAAAAAATAAGTCGGGCATGGTGATCCACACCTTTAAACTCAGCACTTGGGAGGTAGAGGCAGGCAGATAATCTGTGAGTTGAAGGCCAGTCTGGTCAATAGAGTGAGTTTCAAGTCAGCTGGGGCTACAGGGAGACCCTGTCTCAAAAAGACCAAAAAAAAAAAGATATTATTTTAAAAAGTTGTAAGGGGGAAAATTATATATATATATATTTTTTAATTTTATATTTAAATAAGATAAGTGTAAGAAATCTGTATTATAAAAGGAACATTTCCCTGAGAGGAAAGGGCACTTTGTCCACTATTGGTTGTGCTATTTAGAGGTCGTGGTATCTGCAGGAGGCGTGGCCTCCCTGAGGAGGTAAGTCACTGTGGGTGGGTGTGGGTGTTTACTGCCTTGCTTCACTTCCTGTTCCCCCTAGGCTTCCTGCATGTGCTTGAAAACTTGAGCTCTCAGCTTTTGGATCCACCCTCCCCCTCCCATCTCTCCTCTCCTAATATAGATCATCTCTCTCTCTCTCTCTCTCTCTCTCTCTCTCTCTCTCTCTCTCTCTCTC
>VZQC01004414.1:605456-694897 GCA_009823505.1 Rhizomys pruinosus
GGAAAGCTCTGCTGAATCTAGGGAGTTCTGGGGTGACGGGATAGCAGGAATTGCAGATAGCAAGGGCTTCCGCTTCTGCCAGTGTGATTAAAATGAGCATAGAACTTTTTTTCTGTAACTTGCACTGTGTCTTTCATATTCTATCTGTCATGTTATGCATTTGTTAGCAGTCTCCCGTACAACAGCTTGTAAGTATAATTTAACTTCAAAGTTAGTCCATTTATTACTGTGATCGCTAATGTGAGCTAAGACCTTGCTTCCCCCCCCATCATATTTTGTGCTCTTTAACCTTTTATTTAAATTTTTTTTTTATTAATTTTATTTATTTCTGTATGTGTATGAATGTACTGTCTGCATGCAAGTTTGTGCACCCGTGTCGTGCAACGCCGCGGAGGTCAGAAGAGGGTATCGGATTCCCCTGGAACTGGAGTTCTCCTGGAATTGGAGTTTCAGACGGTTCAGACGGTTCTTAGCCGCCATGTGGGTGCTGGGGATCGAACCGGCGTCCTCTGTAAGAGCGGTCGGCGCTCCCAACCGCTAGGCTATCTCTCCAGCCCTGTCCCTAAATTCTTTAAACAAACATGATCCCCTTTCTCTTGAGTCTCTTCATTAGAGCAATCAGCTGGTTCAGGCATGATCCTCGCCTCCTGCTGTTTACTAGAACCTGGGGAGCTTAAGCCTTAAGACCTTGCTGTTATTTCCTCAGGGCATGTGGACTGGGCCCAGAAGAAACCTTCACCCACATAACCAGGGCTGCGCTGAGGCCAGAGGTCCTTTCCACTCGGCAGTCCTGGGACAAATGTATGAAAGCCTTTCCCAAGTAAAGTTCATCCCTGCAGGGAACTCTTACACTAGTACTTTACTAGATGAAAATCTGGCCATGTAATTTTATTTATAACTAATCTCTAAACACAGGAAAAAGAGGTCAGTTCTAAAGTCCATATGCAACAGAGAAAATGTTCATAACATTTCACATTCAACTATTCTAGTCATTATTCCAAGCTGAGGAACCTCTCCTGTTGGACCTGGTCATGTGGCTTCCTCATTGACATAACATGTGCTTAAGGCCCAGGAGCATGTGTGTATAATGTGAGAGGAAGACATTCAATAAGGTGTCATTTCCTTCACAAGATCACCCTGCTCAAAATGTGGACATTTTGATAGGTCTTCAAGAATTTACCTATGTGTTTTGTTGTCGTTGTTGATGATGATGATGGTGGTGGTATTTTTTGTAAGGTAGAGATCAGATCAAAACATAAGAGAGACTCTGACCAAGAATTCCCATTCGGAAATACAATGGATATTTTGCCAGATATTTGGGGTAAAGAGCTCCATAATCTATTTAAATCACCCCAAGAAAAAGGAAAAGCTGTGATGGAAGAATAAAAATAAAATATACAAAAATTACCAAATGCTCCCCATAACAGGCATGATCACTGAAATTGTTGCAGCTGTTATTTCACAGAAATTGTATATGTAAATGAAATGAAATGAAAGCAAAATATTCTCCCAAATGGAGCAGGACTGTCATTTTAAATTAGCTAGCTCAAGAGTTCAGACAATTCAGACTTTCTAAATTTGCCTGTAATAATCTAACAGGAATATAAATGGTATCTATTATATAAAACTTGATTATTTTATTATTTATCATTTATATTATTTCATCTTAATCTAGCAAATTACATTATTTACTATGTAGTAAAGTTCAGGGGTCTCAGTTTTAAACAGAAATAAAGTATATACAGTTAAGGCACTTTATCAAAAGAATAGCCTCATTGTCTAAGGTATGCAGACCAAGGGGGGCTGGGAAGATGCCTCTGTTGGTACAATGCTTATACTCCAATTGTGGGGTCCGAGTTCCATAAATGAATGCAAGCTTGTTGTACCAGCTGTGGGGAGTACAGAGTGACATTCCTGACACGTGCTGCCCACCTAATCTAGCCTAACTGTTGAGGCTACTGAGAGACCTTGTTTCTTTTTTTTTTTTTAATTTTATTTATTTCTGTATGTGCATGAATGTACTGTCTGAATGCAAGTCTGTGCACTCATGTCATGCAATGCTGCGGAGGTCAGAAGAGGGTGTCGGATTCCCCTGGAACTGGAGTTCTCCTGGAATTGGAGTTTCAGATGGTTCTCAGTCGCCATGTGGGTGCTGGGGATCGAACCCGGGTCCTCTGTAAGAGCGGTCGGTGTTCTTAACCGCTAGGCCATCTCTCCAGCCCCGAGACCTTGTTTCAAAACACAAGGTGCACCCACCTAAAGAACCAACTCTAACTTTACCTCCTGCCTGCACAAATAAGTCTGCACACATGTGCACACATACCACATAAGCATACCACACACACACACACACACACACACACACACACAGGAAGAGTTACATTTTGAGGATAATGTTTATATTTATATAAATATACATATTTCCTCATTCAAATAATTGACACCATAACCATTTAAAATGCCCTGCATTGGAAAAGGCAAGCTTCTTGATCATGGTAGATGATAGAAGTTCTGAATCCTTACTTTCCTCTTTCAATCCTGGAGGATTTAATTGCTGATGACAACTGAGTAGTCTTTTCTAAGTATCATAGCTATGCAGAGTACCGTAACCATTATATTATGAACAAAAATAACCCATATTCTGAAGGAGTCACTGTGTGAGAATCCTTAACAGAAAAATAACTAGATTTCCAGTGAAAAGTAAAGGAGCTGAGAGTCAACCATCGAAGCACACAGGTGTAATAAGCACTGCATGTTGGAAAACATCACCTCTTTTACATGAGTGTAGACCTACAATTTCTAACATAAAGTGTTTACCTACTTTTTGCTGGGCAGGTACCAGCAGACAAAGAATAAGACTACGTTTTTTTGTTTTGTTTTTTTTTTTTAAATTACAGGTTTGAATTCATTGTCATGTGCATAGCACCTGGAATAGGGTACCACTGTTTCCTGGGAGTTGGACTATGAGAATTAGAATGAGTACTGGGACACAAAGCCAAAAACAGGAGGAAATCCTACCTGGAGAAATATAGACAGAAAATCCACAATGGTTTTTAGCATCTGGCATGGTCTGTTTGAAGAGCTAATGTCTCTTTATTCACTAGATTAGGAAGAACTGGACACTGTCCATAATGTAGGCCAAGTATATTTTCCATGATGGCTAATATTTTTGCCTAACAGATAGGATAGCTTCATTCAGATTTCTAGTCTCATTTTTGACTCCTCTGGTAAGGGATGCCAAGTAAGTAGTCTATAGCCTGTAGTCAGGTGACCCTACAGCTCTGGAAGCAAGATTAGATGAGTAATTAACATTGCAGAATCCACAGAATTATGGCCAGTTGAATATGAGAGAATTGTGAAGGAGTCAAGGACAGATCTCAAGTTCCTGGCTTGAAAGTCCCAACTGATAATGATTGCAATGTAAGAAATAACAGAATGGACATAGTAGAGTTAGGATATTGCAGAAAGTTTAGAGATAGATCTATATCTGTATCTGTATCTAGATCTAGATCCAAATCTAGATCAATAGATAGATGATAGATAGATAGATGATAGATAGATAGATAGATAGATAGATAGATAGATAGATAGATGATAGATGACGATAGATATAGATAGATAGATAGATAGATAGATAGATAGATAGATAGATAGATAGATGATAGACAGTTTGGAAGCAGAAAATCTGATATTCCAATGCATCAACTACAGACTGACTTTGGAATGCAAGCATAGATTGAGTTCCAAGAATCAAAAGCAATAGAGATGATACAAATAAAGACAAATACAGGGGTTTCCAAAGTTCAAGACCATAAGCCTAGAAATGAAGAAAGACATCCAAAATGTCATGACCAGAAGTTAGTGAGACTTTCCCTAAGAAGATTGTGGTCAGCCCTCAAGAGGCAGAGGCAGGCAGATCTCTGTGAGTTCAAGCCCAGCCTGGTCTCCATAGTGAGTTCCAGTACAGCTGGAGGCCCTGTCTCAAAAAGACCAAGAAAAAAAAGGAAAGATGGTGGTGCATGGAATAAAATGCTGGTGACGAGTAGAGTAAGACAGAAATAAATAGAGATTCATTAACTTGACATTATAGACGTTAGTGCCTTCTATAGAGAGATGTTCTGGTCAGAAACTATGAAAGAAATTTTAAGACATTATGATGAGCAAACATGGATGATAAAGTAGATTATTTGCAATAGAACATAGACATATTTAATGGACATCCTTTTGTTGACTGTGGCACACTATTACATATTAAAGATCTCTGTCTCTTTTCCTCTTTTGCGCCAACCCTCTCTCTCACAACATAAGCTGTACATATAGAAAGGAATGTTATTCAATTTAAAAACTTTTGTTTGGTTTTTTTTAGAAAGCCCATCTGCCATGTATCCCAGACTTCCCTTAAAGTCATGGTGATCCTCCTGCCTCAGCCACCCCACAGAAGGGATTATAGTCATCAGCTGCCTGGCTATGTTTATATCCTGAATTTTTTAGAGTAACATTTGTATGGTAAATATAATAAGTTCACTTTCATGGGTCAGCTACGAAACAGAAGGGAAAA
Organism: Rhizomys pruinosus; assembly: GCA_009823505.1. Classification (NCBI taxonomy): domain Eukaryota; kingdom Metazoa; phylum Chordata; class Mammalia; order Rodentia; family Spalacidae; genus Rhizomys; species Rhizomys pruinosus. Next base: position 610,015 of record VZQC01004414.1, read on the forward strand.
GAAAGTGTAAAAGCAAAAAGCTTTGTGTTAATCGCAGGTTTTATTAAAGAAGATTCAAATAAAATTTAAAGCCATCTGTAGCTCATCTAGTTGTATATGAAATATTTTTCTTTCATAGAAAATTGTTTTCATTTTCTGAATAACTTGAATAGTTTCCTTGGTTTGGAAAATGGTTATAAAACATGCTGGATTGGGGTTGGAGAGGTGGCTCAGTGCTTAAGAGCAATGGCTGCTCTTGCAAAGGAACAGAGCATTCAAATAGCAGCTAAGAAGAATCATCTGTAACTCTGGTTCCGGGGGATTTGACATCCTATTCTGACCTCCTTAGGCATTGCATGAAATACATTCATACACATACAAATAAGAAAAGCAAAAATATAAGCAACCACAAAACATACTAGATGGCCAGCAGAATATGTAGCAATCAGCTCTAGAACCAATACCATTTACTTAAATTACTGAAACTAACAATGAGCAACTGTCAGGAAGAACAAGTTTGTGACTGGTCACAAGGACAAGGCCTCACTGTATTCTGGAGCACAGGGCTCACTCCTACTCAAGTCTCAGAATTTCAGATGCAGAGCAAAATGGGTGATTGCATGGAACATACTGTCTATCTAATCTTCATTTAACCTTGCACACTCCTCCATGGAACGCATGCTTTTTCTTACTTTATCAGTGTTCATGTGTTTTAATCTTAAGACAAATTTTGTGACATCACTAATTAAGAAAGAACTCTTTATATGAGTGAGGTGTGAGGAACCTGCAAGACTCTGTTTCTTTATGGTCATGATCCCTTCCCCTGTCTCTTACAATCTTTCCACCCCCTCTTCCACAGTGGCTCCTGAGCCCTGGCTGGGTAAGCTTTAATATAGGAGTCCTGTCCAGAGACCCACACTCTGCAGACTTTTGTACTGCACACCTTGGCCAGTTGTGTTCTTTTGTGTCATTGCTCTCTGTTGCATGAGGAAACTTTACTGATGAAAGCTGAGAGATCACTATTATTCCCTCTCTCCAATGTTCCACTATGTTCCAGGAGCCATAGGAGGCGTAGAGGATCCATTGTCCATGTGTCACTTAGGGTGGAGCATCTAGTATACACTTATTCTCTACGTGTCATCAGCATGGAACTCTTTAATATGCGAACTTACAGCAATGTATCAGCATGCATAGACCCATACAAACTCGATCAGACAAACCCCAGTATAGAACCGGAGAACTGGGCAATAGACCCCAACCTTATCTGCTGAACTACTACTGACTGATGAATATTGCTAGATGAGGGAAAGCTGATCTTGTAAAGGGAGTGGCTCTAGATAGGCTGACTAGACCCCAGTGGGTGAACTTGCACTGAGATATGTCTGGGTAAACTAATTTGATTTGATAGCCCTTAACATATATAACAGAATGCATGAAATCTGGAGATCTATAGCTGGGTGCAGATCAGGGAGGGGGCATAGAGATGATTAACATGCTTTGCATGAAATGGATGAAATTTCTATACAAATACACATTTAAGAAAGAAGCTTTCTCTATTTTACCACCTGTGCTTAACCATACAAAAAAAGTCAAAGAAAATAATAGTGAAATCCAAGTCATACCTCAGGTATTTTCTGAACCTGGGATAATGCTTTTTCACAGGGTGTTCCTAGGTTAGGAACCCATTCAGAAGCCCATTGCCTCCAAATTTCCACCTTCTTGGTGATTTCTCTTCAGTGACATAACAGAGAAACATCTTTTTCACAAACATTAGCAGAATCCTATGTTTCAGCACTGTTGGGTTCTGGACCTAGAATCATAAGATTAATTGATTTCACTGAACTGTGCATAGTTCAGATTTGCTTCTATGGAAGATGTGTCAGAGGTGAGTGCTTATAGCTACACTGTTTAGACCACATATCTTTAGTGACTATGGACATGTGGGCTTTGAACTTGAGCACCCCTTCTGGCACATCTTAAGACAGAGCTCTATTGCAATCCAAATAACCAAAAAGATTTGCTGTTCTGACAGTTCAGCTGGAGGGCATCCAGAGAAGGCAACTGAGACTTCAATGATGTGCTATTTAAATGATTATCAAAAGGTCACTCGCATATGGTGATGTATAGATCAACCATGGAAATACAAAGGGAACTGCTGACTTTGTTCTGCTATTGAGAGCTACTATGGAGTTAAGGTTAATGTCTTTTGTCACAAAACTGTCTTCTTATAAACAATCCATCATGTATAGAGTTTGGCTCAGAAGAAATGAAGTTTTTTTTTTTTTTGGTCTTTTTGAGACAGGGTCTCCCTGTAGCCCCAGCTGTCCTGGAACTCACTCTGTAGATCAGGCTAACCTTGAACTCACAAAGATCCACCTGCCTCTGCCTCCCGAGTGCTAGGATTAAAGGCGTGCACCACTACACCCGGCCAGAAATGAAGTATTTTAAACTTAGTTCACATACTTAACTGAATTTCATTACAGTATTGTTAAGTGTCACCTATGATCACAGCAGCATTACATGGGACATTCCTGGACATGTAGACTTCTCAGATCCCAATACAGCCCTCCTGGACCAGGAACTGCATCTTAACAAGGTCCCTGAGTTTTCAGCAATACATTAAATACTAACGTCAGTAGTCTTGTGGATTAAAGTTACCTAGGTAAGAGCGTGTGATAGCTCCTGGATGGTATTAGTGTTTCTTATTCTTCCTTATTCAGAAATGAATCAATAGGTTTCTTCTATTTGTTATCACTAGAAAGAGGAGCCAGTATGAAAAAAACAAGCAATATAAAAAATATTAGATCCATACTGCTCTATCTATTGGAGTGATGGGTCATTTGGATGGAGTATTTAAATGTGAAGTAGTCAAAGTAAAATACATATTTGTATTTAATTTTATTTAATAAACTTTATTAAATGCTGCTTTTATTTTTTAAAATCAATTATTTATGTATTATTTTTTATGTGTATGAGTGTAGTGTCTGCATGTAGGTTGGTGCACCCGTGTTATTCAATGCTGTGGAGGTCAGAAGAGGGCATTGGATTCCCCTGGAACTGGAGTTAAAGATGGTTCTTAGCTGCCACGTAGGTGCTGGGAATCAAACCCGGGTCCTCTGCAAGAGTAGTCGGCACTCTTAACTGCTGAGCTATCTCTCCAGCCCCTAAATGCTGCTTTTAAATAATAGCATCAAAATAAAATGGGCAGGTGGATGGAGTGATCCTAATATTCATACAAGGGAGAGGCCACAGGACCCTGACAGGGAAAAGCATGCCACGTGTGTCTGTTACTTTGGACAGGAGAAAAATGAGTAAAATCACTTTCTGGGAAGAGTTCTTAAAGGAAGGCTGTTTAAGATGTCCAAAATGCCAAAAGGAAGTACAGCCATTTATGATGTCAAGTACTGCAGGCAAGCAGGACTCCTAGGCTTGTTCAGGTTTTCTTTCATCTTAAGAATAGTTTGGAACAAGTTACCTAACACTATCTGGAATTTAAAGAGTAGATTTAGATCCAAGTAGGGGCTGACTATATAGAGAGACAAATTATAAGATCTACTCTATCAATTAATTAGCCTGAATGTAATGACCCTTAGGAATTTCCAGAAGTACGTGAATTTGGCGTTATTCTTTTTTCAGTCTTGAACTTTTATTTTTTATTTTTATTTTTATTTATTTATTTATTTATTTATTTATTTATTTATTTATTTTATTTTTGTCTTTTCGAGACAGGGTCTCCCTGTAGCCCCAGCTGTCCCAGAACTCACATTGTAGACCAGGCTGGCCTTGAACTCACAAAGATCCGCCTGCCTCTGACTCCCAAGTGCTAGGATTAAAGGCGTGCACCACCATGCCTGGCTCAGTCTTGAACTTTTAAAATGGTTGATCCTTTTTATCCTTTGAAATCAGTTCATCTCCACCAGATTCTCCCCTTGTTTCGTCTTAGTCTTTTCTGCATCCATCATTTTATAATCAAAGTCACAAATTGATGCGCATGTTATATTTATGGCTTCTGCAAATCTATTTTGCTTTTCTTTGCTAAGAAACAGTCATAATGACTTTGAGATTTTGAGCCACTGGTCTGCCACAATCCAGTTCTGTCCTTCTGATTTCTTCCACACACAACTCTTGCCACTGTATAGATGTCGCTCCAGTTATTTTTCTTGTATTCACTTCTTATATTTGTTTCTGTGTCTGCATTTGTTTCCTGTGTCAGTATTTGTTTCCTTTAGCCATGATTTTGTGTTTTTTTTTAATTCCTTCAATATGTTGCATTAAACTATAATCTGAAAATATTAAATGGAAAATTCCAGAAATAAACAGTGCATACACTTTTCCATTCTGAGAAGCATAACGTCAGTCTCATCCACCCACAACATGACTCATTCTTTTGTCCACTGTACCCTGGCACACCTTCATATTTTCACATTATCATGGTACAGATTCTCAAGTAGCCCATATTCTATTTAGTGGCCATAAGGGGGAAGAGCAGTGAGATACTGCTGAGTTCATTACAACTTCCTGTAATAAATTTAATAATCATGTAATAATTTATTATAACTGATCTATTTGGGGATTATTTACAGTTGCTCATTTCTCATTATGCCTGATTTATAAAGTAAACTTGATCACATACATGCATGTCTCAGAAAACAACCTGGTCAACACAAGCTTTAATATTACAGATTCAGGCACCCACTGAGGGTCTTAGAAAACGTCTCCCAAAGATTAGGATGGAGGGACTACTCTACACTGCAATTATATGAAAGGGTTTGGGTTGGGCAACATTAATATATATGAAATTGGGCAGGGGAAACCTATTAGGAAGATATAGGAGGTGATGTCAATGTGCTCAAGTTACATTACATAAAATCAAGGACTCAATTTAAAAATGTCAAAAACATGCATTTAAGCTCAGGGAAAGGAGATATCATTCACTTTCTTGATAGTCAGTGGAAAGTAATGCCACAATTTAAGACGTACTATTGCATGACTGTTAATGACTTATTTAAGAAACTGCTGTCTATCTCCATGGAAAAACTTAAATTGGGACCTGGAGAGATGGCTCAGTGGCAAAGAGCTCTGGCTGCTCTTACAGAGGACCTGGTTTTGGATTCCAGCACCCACATGGCAGCTAAGAACCATTCATAACCCTGGGTCCAGGGATCCAAAACCCTCTTCTGCCATCCCTGGGCACTGCATGCATTGGTGCACTAACATACATGAAGGCAAAACACCTACAACTAAAATGTTTTAAAGTAAATAAATCAAAGGAAAAAAATTTATTAAAGACAAAAGCTTTAAATGTGCAGGTCTTTTAAAATATAAATTCTACTTTTAAAAATGTATTGTAATAGAAATAATACATTCATATTTAACTTAATGGGATGGTAGTAAATTTTAATAAAGAAGAACCGTTATTATAAATATCAAATGTTGCCAGGCTTGGTGGTACACACTTTTTATCCCAGCACTCGGGAGGCAGAGGCAGGCAGATCTCTGTGAGTTCAGGGCCAGCCTGGTCTACATAGCAAGTTCCAGGCCAGCTGGGACTAAAGGGAGACACTGTCTCAAAAAAATAAGTAAATAAACAAATATAAATGTATTGAATAATAAATACTGTTAGTAAAATTCTATTTATCACATAGAATCATATCACTGAAAAACATATAGTAAGGTTAAAAAGGACTTGGAATTTTTAAGTGATGAAACCACTTAAATATTTTTTATGATACACTATTATTTTATACAGAAAAATGTCTACTAACATGGAAGAAATTAATGAAGGTATTATAAGATATTTCTCTTTTTAGAAATTTTATTCCTTCTCTTTTTTTTTAACTTTAAGAAATCTGCTTTAATTCAAGAAATGAATCCAGACTACACAGGGATTTTCCTACCATTCTTACGCAGTGAAGCAAAGAAAGGAACAACTTTCTATAATACACATCATAGACTCCTATGTTTCCTTTAATATATACATCTCCCCTGTTTGTGTATGTATACAATAATCCCATCTTATATTGAAGAGCTTTAAGATGAGGACATCTTCTTGCAACTACAATGAAATCTGCATGAACGGCAAAGAAAACATCTGAACTTGTAAAGTCTTCTGATCTTAAACCTGTGATGGCTGAAAGGCAAAGACACAGGGCACTCCTGTCAGGAACTCTCCCGATCACATTATGAAATGGGAAGACCCACCCTGAATGAGGCAGCATCCACGAGAAGAGGAAAACTTGGCTGTGGGTCTGCTTGTTTTCGCTCTGCTGGCAAGTTCATCAATCCTGTTCCTGCCGCTGCTGCATTTCTTCACAAGTATTAGAACCAGCTTCTTCAGAATTCCCATGCAGATTGAAGACCAGCAAATCTCCAGAGATCCTCCAGACTGGGACTGCTGAGACATTCAGCTCCTTGGACTGAGCAACTCAGATTCTCAATCTCTCCAGTGTGAGACAGTCATGGTTGGACCACCAAGACTATATCCAGTAAGCGAATCTAATAAATCCTCTTCGAATATATATATATATATATATATATATATTCATTCATTCATTCATTCTATTGATCTGTTCCTCTAAAGAACCCTGCTTGATATATCTTGGAATATTTTCACAAATAGTTAAAACTTTTTTTTTTTTTTGGTCTTTTTGAGACAGGGTCATCTTGTAGCCCCAGCTGCCCTGGAATTCGCTCTGTAGACCAGGCTGGCCTTGAACTCACAAAGATCTGCCTGCCTCTGCCTCCCAAGTGCTAGGATTAAAGGCGTGCGCCACCACGCCCGGCGAGAAAACTGGTTTTAATGAGAAAAAGTTTCATTGAATCATCAAGAGAAAAAAAAAATGCATTCTATAGAAAAACACAAATCAAATCTATAGAAAAGGGAGGTTTAGAGAAGAGTTTTAATAGGTAGTGTTTCAAAAGGTCTAACTGATGGTCACCTTCGCTAGAATGAAATGAATTCAGTGTATCCATCTTCTGACTTGGTCAGTAACTCCAAGTGATTTTCAAATTGGAAGGCAAATTACTGGTGATCTAAATTTGATGAGTTCATCAAATTTAGATCTATCTTGAACAGGAACACTATAGAAGTCAAGAACATCCCTGACCCTGCACACTGGTGAAGCTTGGAGTTAGGCACCGCATGGCCCAGGTCATCAGCTAAATGTGCCTAGAGACTGAATTTCACATGACTGTCTTCCAGGGAAATGTCTTGCCAATTACTAGGAGGAGATGAACCAAGAACTTCTTTGATATGAGTTTCCAAACGACCCTGGAGGTCTTCTGGTGGTGCGTATGCTTGGCTTTATCAAAAGTAACAAAAATTTCCACAAACAGACACTTTTGAACTGAAGACTTAGCAATTAAAAGGAATAGTAATTGTGGAGCCAAGATGGCAAAGCTGTGCACACTGGCAGAGCTGAACTGGCCTGGCCGCCATGCACACTTGCCGGGCTGGAGAGGAGTGGAACTGCCTGCCAGTGGTTGTGGTCCATCAAGACCTGGCTGCAGTGCTCAGTTACATTAGGAATCAGAGAAGGCTACATATCTCAGAAAAGCTAGTGAGCTCTGGCATAGAGCGGTCAGGAGAAGCTGTGAAACCCCCCAACAATCACTTAGAGAATCTTGTATTTGAAGCCTGAGAGCTAATTGCTCCCTGCTGCTAGGTCCTAGTTTATGACTTTACTCACAGTAAAATCCTGAGGGGGATAACCATGTTGGAGAATCCTTGCTCCATAGTGGGGCCATTATGCTGAGTGAAGGTACCAAGTAAGCTGCATGTAAGGGCTGTGAACAACTGACTTCCATGAAGAAAACCAAGCCTTTCTGACTGTTGAGAAAAATTTAAACCCCTACTTGACACTCCTAAGCAGTGTGTAAGAGAAAAAGAAATTAAAAGTTAAAATTCCATTCCAAGAAGCCTGGGGGTATGCTGAGCCAAAAACACCTACAAAGGAAAGGGACTAGCCCTTACTGTGTATGAATTATAGATCATTTATATTTTAATTAGATATAATTTCTCTGGCACCCAGCTCAGACATGTTATTCCAGATGGATGGGATTTTCCATTTGCAAATGGAAGACACAAAGTCAAGGGTTGGGGGGAGGGGAGGTAGGGTGAGGGTAGATATAGAGAAGCAGGTATGAATATAAACAAAATTCATTGCATGAAATTCTTGAATCAATAAAATTTCTCTGAAACATAAAAAAAGAATCTTTGTTAATCCCTCAATATCCTATCAGTTATGAAGGAATTGTGAGCAGCATTTAACCACATTCAGTTCACAGCTATGAGGGAATTTAAAATTAATATTTCCTCTTGATTATTATAAAATATGTGAACCTATTAAAATTGTTAAATTATCTGATTCATAATTATTTATATAATCCTGGAGAAGCATTTACACTTTGCATATATAATATACATACACAATAATACAATAGTTTTCCCTATTCTTTCTACCTTTAAAGTTTAATTTATGTAGATGAGTGTTTTGCCTACATATATGTAAGTGTATTTGCATTGAGCAATTCATGCAGAGGACAGAAGGCATCAGGTCTCCTGGAACTAGAGTTACAGATAGTTATTACAGGACATGTAGATGCTAGAAACAGAACCTAAGTCCTCTGCAATGACATCTGTTCCTCTGAACTACAAAGCCATCTCCAATTCTTTCTGGTTTTGATTTTAATGGGAAACCTGTTTTCCAGTTCCATCAATAATTTTATTTACAAAACAAAAACTACAGGATCATCTCAATTGATGCAGAAAAAGCCTTCGACAAAATCCAGCATCCCTTCATGCTTAAAGTCCTAGAGGGAATTAGACAGGAGAGATCCTTCCTCAATATAATCAAAGCCATATACAACAAACCCACAAGCTGACATCATCCTAAATGGAGAAAAGTTAGAAGCATTCTCCTTAAAGGTGGAAACATGGCAACGCTGCCCACTATCACCACTCCTCTTCAATACAGAGCTTGAAATGCTTGCTAGGGCAATAAGACAAGAAAGGGAAATTAAAAGAGTACTAATTGGAAAAGAAGTCAAGCTACCCCTTTTTGCAGACAATATGATAGTTACCTAAGGGATGCTAAAAACTCCACCACAAAATTCCTAGAAATGATCAAGACTTTTAGTAAAGTGTAGGGATACAAAATTAACTTACAAAAATCAGTAGCCTTTCTTTACACCAACAACAAGCAACTGAAGAAGGAATATAAGGAGACCTTCCTACTCACAATAGCATCAAAAATAATAAAATACCTGGGAACAAACCTAACCAAAGAGACCAAAGATCTCTACAACAAAAATTTTAAACCCCTGAAGGAGATTGAAGAAGATATCAGAAGATGGAAAGACCTCCCATGCTCTTGGATTGGAAAAATTAATATAGTAAAAATGCCCATTCTACCCAAATTAGTATACAGATTCAATGCAACCCCAATTAAAATCCCCATGAGTTTCTTCACAGACTTGGAAAAAAATCCTTAAATTCTTATGGACAAACATAAGACCCTGAATAGCCAAAGCAAACCTGTTTGAAAAAAGCAATACAGGGGGGATCACTATACCAGACTTCAAACTGTATTACAGGGCTATAGTCATAAAAACAGCCTGGTACTGGCATTAAAACAGACCTATAGACCAATGGAACAAAATTGAGGATCCAAACAAGCACACACAATTTCAGCCAACCATATTTGACAAAGGAGCCAAGAAGACCCAACAGAGGAAGACAGCATCTTCAGCAAATGGTGTTGGCAAAACCGAATCACCACTTGTAGAAGAATAAATTAAACCCCTACTTCTCACCCTGTACAAAAATCAAATCCAAATGGATCAAATACCTCAACCTGAAACCCAAAACTCTGAGGATGATAGAAGAAAAGGTTACCAGCAACCTACAAGACAGGCATAAGAGAAGACTTCCTAAGTCAGACAGCTGCTGCACTGGAAGTGAGGTTGACAATTGACGAGTGGGACATCATTAAACTCAAAAGCTTCTGTACAGGTAAAGAAACAATCAGTGAAGTGAAGTACAAACCCCACAGAGTGGGAGGAAACCTTCCCTGCTGATACATCTGACAGAGCATTGACTTCCAGAACATATAAACTACCCCAAAAGCAAAGAAGTAAGAAAACAAATAACTCACTCAAAAGATGGAGTAAAGAGCTGAACCTCACAAATGAGGAAATAAAATGGCCGAGAAACATCTTTAAAAATGTTCAAAAAAATTAAAAATTTCAACATCGCTAATTATTAAGGAAATGCAAATTGAAAAAAAAAACTTTAAGCTATCATCTCACTCTGATAAGACTGGCTAGGATCAAGAAAACAAATGATACCAAATGCTGGAGAGGTTGCGGGGAAAGGGGAACATTCATCTACTGCTGTTGGGAATGTAAACTTGTACAACCATTATGGAAGCAGTATGGAAAACTCTGAAGAGACTCAAGATGAGCTTACCACCTGACCCAGCCATACCATTCCAGTATGTACCCACAAGACTCATCCTACCACAGAGATACATGTACAGCCATGTTCATTGCAGCTCTCTTCACAATAGCAAAGAGCTGGAACCAACCAAAGATGGTACATCTACACAATGGAACTCTATGCAGTGGTAAAGAAAGATGGCATCATGAACTTTGCAGGTAAATGGATGGAACTAGAACATATTATGCTATGTGAAGTAGCACAGTCCCAGAAGAGCAAATGACGAATGATGTCCCTTATTTGTGGATACTAGCACCAAACATGGAGTTGTAAGGCAAACAGCAACATCAACGTTATACCCTTTTCCCTGAAAGCAACTGTGCTCTAATAATGTAAATCCCTTAACAGGCTCTGCAATTAACTCACAACTTATTTTTAGACTTTTAGTCTTGGTACATGGGTGGAAGATAGGTAGGCATATTTTGGAATAATATAAATTTAAAAGGAAAAGTGTGAATCCTGAAATATGATATGGAAATGGCAGACTGTGTACAGATGATATAATTTTAGTATAGGCGTGACATATATATATATATATATATATATATATGTTGAAGTGGTACAGATTGCAGGGAACAACAGCAGAGGAACAGGGACAGGGAACTGACTGAAATAGTAAAGTTCCCACAAGGACAATAATCCTCTGCTTTGAAAAAACTTTGAAAAGAATCAGAGGGAGCTACAGGGCAGGGATAGCAGGGTGCATGAACTCAGGTGGGGTGGGGGGCATGGAAGACAAGATAAGTCTAGATTGGACTGAGAGATAATGTATGAAACACACATAACTTCAATAAAAATGTTAAAAAAATAAAAAAATAAAAATTTTATTTATTGATTCATTTTTTGAAACAGATTAATGGAGGTGGATTTAATGGTGTTTAAATATTAATTTCCCACAAAAAAGTAACCCAAGGTTTCATGAGCTACAAATGTGACCTATTGGCATTAAATATTTTAGTGTGACAGCTATAACAGATACAAGATGGCCAGCACCCAAGTAAATATAATATGCAATGAGGCCTATTTATTCACCTCTAAAAAACTGAATATATAGAAATCATAACTACAGGCTTCACAGTGCTGGTCCTAAAGCTTGAAAAGACCCTTGAGGAGGAAGATGGGAAAAATCAAAGTAGCCATTACAAGCAAATTTTAAGTTTGAGATTAAAGAATATCTTTTCTTCATTTTTCGGTTCCCATTAGTTATTGAGGTTATTCCACCCAACCCAAAACAAATCAGCATTAATTGGAAGAGCTTTTATAGAAAATATAATAAATCTTTGTCTTTTTTTACTAAGACATTAAAACCATATTTGATACTCCATTAATTTAACTAATAAGACCCCAGTATGTGAGTAAATGGGGCACTACCTCAGGAAAAAGAATGTCAGCACTCACGTTATGTGTACAGGGTGGTTATGGGGGTTTGGCAGTGGCTTATTGTATGCTACTTTTAAGTCCATTGTCTTCTAAATCCCAAGTGTTTAGAAGAAAGCTGTGGAAAACATCACCAACTACATTGTTAAATAATGTTTAGTCCTTTCTTGATTTTCATCCAAAAAGGCGTGATATATTATGTAGGTTTCATTAATTTAATTTATCCAGACCAAATAAACAAACAATATTCTACTTTCTTACTGGCTTGGAAAAATATTTATATAGTAATCATTACCTAGTTAGAAATAATAAATGATAAAGCCTGTAGTTCCTGTGATTTATCACACCATAGTGCAGAACTCTCTCATAGAGACTGAACAAAAACATGTAGATATGAATCTCATATATGAAGAAAAATATTTAAAATGAATAAAGAATATCTTTACTTTGATGTTTTAAACCTTTGTATAATTAAGACAGGCTATCAGTGTGAAAGTTTAAATTCATCATAGGCCACATTGATTGAGAGCAATAAATAACACAGTCATGACTGGAAAGCCTTTTGTTACTCATTTCTCTGGCTGTGACAAAGCAGGCATAAGTAATTTCAAGGAGGAAATATTTATTTGGCATATTTCCAGATGTTTCAGTTGATAGGCAATGGTCTTCCCACATTTTTATATATGCATATAAATATATATAATACTTTATTTGTATCTATAATTATAGTGTCCAATAATTATATAGAAACATATAGATGACTATTAGCTACCTTCTGGACATGAACCTATGTTCTCTTAACTATTTTGTAAATATATTTTCTCAAACATTCAGTCTATTAAGGTTGTATCTTGACAAAGTCCTTAATATTGTATAATTTCCTGGAAATTTATTTTCCTGCAGAGACTTCTTAGATTCCTATTTAACTGGCTACATACTGGGAGCTCATAAAGACATTTCTTCAACATTATCTTCTGAAAGCTTATGTCTAGCCTTTCACTTTTAATTTACTAATTTATATGGAACTAGGTTTTGTGGAGGGCATGAGGTAGCCCTCACAGTTCATTTTTCTTCCATATGCATATAATGTGTCACCATTCCATTTACAGAAATCATGTTTCCTCCAGGTTTGCACTGCCAATCATCATAATAAAGTATAGCATTTCTGCAATTTCCTTCTACCTTTATGACAAGATCAATTCAGTTATAATACTTTGTAAGTCCCATAAACTAACTTCATCCATTATATGCTTTATCAAGACATAATAAATTTTATCAGTAATAAATCCTTAAATAGCAATGGCCTATAATGATGTTTTAATTTATTTTGTCTTATACTTGTTACTCCCTCAACAGGTCCCCTTGGGTTGCCAGAATAATCTGCTTAATATCTTCTAATTTTATGGCCCTGGCTACTTGAATGCCAGTCTCTTGAACTTATAGACAGTTACCTGTGCAGGGTGTATGTACAGAATGAAAATGTATTAGTATCATTGATTTCTAAAAATACAGCCCTGAAGAAACATAACAAACTTTCACATTTCATTGAAAAAATATGTCACATGACCATCTATGACCTCAAGAAAAGGATGGACTATTAGACAGACAGCACTGACCTTTAATATCTTCTATTGTTAAGAATATGTAACCTATTTCTACAGCTGCTATTTTTCTCATGAACTTTCTTATTAGTCTGTGAAGTTCATAAAACAATCATGAGATTTTTACTTTTATTTGATTAAATGTTTCATTTTATTTTAGAATATTTGCCATCCTTAGAATATTTATTCTGACTATCCACAAACATAATATGTGGAGATCAAGGGATAAAAGCTTGAGGAGTCTTCATATATTTTTTTTTTATTGATGCTTTGTGTATTTCATACATCATTTTCCAATTCAGTTCAGGCATATATCCCCTTCCCTTCCCCCCACCCCACCCCTACCCATCCCAGATCATGCATTCTGCCGTAAGTTTTCTGCATCTTTCTCTGCTTTTTTGTTTTGTTTTGTTTTCATTTTTTTTAACAATAAGTGATAATTTGTGAGTACAAGCATCCTTCACGTACAACCAATTTGCAAGCAGTTGTGCCCAAACCCACAATATTTCTAATGATTCCTAACGAAGCTTACCTTCTAGGTGCCACAAAGGTTTTAATACAAGAGACTTTCTTAACTCCCCCCATAGAATAAGGAGAAATAAGATGATGATGAGGTCGTTCTCCAACTGTAGATTGGAGCCAGCTGTTATAGAGGTATTCTCTTGTAAAATCAGTAAAACTGCCTTCTTTAATTGACTAATGGACATAGAAACTGTGAAAAGGATTATTCTCTATTCAGAACCAAATATAATGCTAAAGTCTCCTTAAGCTATGCACTTAAACAAAATATATTAATACAGGAGCTCTGACATCAACAATGGATTATTCTACCAAGGAGATATTGGCCAGGGGATCCAGGCCCCCACAAATGGTAAAGGCTCCTTGCCTCCAAACTGGGATATCTGCAGGAAGAGAGGCGATAAGGCCCTACTGTTGAAGACCTGGTATAAACATGGGAAAGATGTATAGAGACCGCACTTGCATATATTTCTTTTTTTTGGACTTTTCGAGACAGGGTCTCCCTTTAGCCCCAGCTGTCCTGGAACTCGCTCTGTAGACCAGACTGTCCTTGAACTCACAAAGATCTGCCTACCTCTGCCTCCCAAGTGCTAGGATTTATGGTGTGCATTACCACACCCAGATTTCATATATTTTTATTTGATTATGATTTCTATTTTGCTAACAGTCTTACATGACATTTTTGTCAAGTCATTTTTGAATATTGATATGATTTCAAATATTGAGGCTAGATATTTGTGTGTCACAGATTTTTTTTCCAAAAATCCTTCAACAAATCCAAAAAATTTCACTGATTCTAATAGCCAAAAAAATGCTTACATTTTTCAGATATTTTTCTGTATCTTTCTGTATCTATGATAAAATCATATAATATTTTATTTCCCCTTTTAGTGCATGAGATTAATCACTTCAAAGTATAAGACATAGGCATAGGAAAAGACTTTCTAAATCAAACAGCAGCTGTTCAGGAAATAAATTCAACAGTTGCAAATGGGACCTCAACTCAAAAGTTCATGAGCAATCATGAGCTTAAGAATGAGCAAAAAAGCATGGTTTCTCCATGATCTCTGCTTTAAGTTCCTGATGGATTTCACGCCTGACCTCGCTCAGGGATGGACTGTGACATGGAAGTAATATGTAAGGCAAAGAAATCTTTCTCTTCCCTAAGTTGCTATTAGTCATGGTAGTTCTCACAGTAAGAGAAAAAGTAACTAATAAAACACCTCAATATAGCACAGGCTACATAGGAAACCTATAGCCAACTTTATACTAGAAGAGGAAAACAGAAGCCATTTCCTCTAAAATCATGAATAAAAGAAAGAAAGGTGTCCATTCTCCCCATTCTTCCTCAGCTTAGGTAGAACAAGAAGGAGCGAATAAAAGGAAAGTGAAACAAATAAAAAAGGAAGAAGTAAAAGTATCATTTGAGCATGATATTATTTTTTTGTTTTACAAATTTATTGGTTTTTAAATTTTTTTATTGATGTTCTGTGTATTTCAGACATCATTTTTCAGTTCAGTTCAGGCATATTCCCTTTTCCCTTCCCCCACCCCACCCCACCCCAGATCATGCATTCTGCCATAATTGTCCTGCAGAGCATATTATTTTAAAGAACATTAACATGCAGTGAGAAACCTTTAAGTCTAGTAAACACTTCCATCTACATAGTAAAATAAAAATCAACATAAAAATGTATTCTACATCCTAAAAATGAAGTTGCTGAGAAAGAAACCAGGAAAAAGGTTTCCCATTCACAAGAGCTTCAAAACCAATATAAATATCTAGGAAAATCCTAATCAAAACACATGGAAATCTTCTACAATCAAAACTTAAAAATGAGCCAGGCATGTTGGTGCAAACTTTTAATCTAAGCACTCAGGATGCAAAAGCAGGAGGATATCTGTGAGTTTGAGTCCAGCCTGGTCAACTTAGCAAGTTCCAGGATATCTAGGGCCACAGGGAGACCCTGTCTAAAGAAAAAAAAAATACAAAAGAGAAAGATGAAAAATAAAACCAAAAACGACTTTAAAATACTAAAGAAGTTGAAGAAAATAGTAGCAGCTGAAAGGACCTCGCATGTGTATGATTAGCACTACTAATATTATGAAAATGGATTTCTACCAAAAAGCAGTCTCCATTAAATTTCCACTAAAATTTTTCGGTTAGCTAAAAAATGCAACCCCAAAAATCATATGGAATTTCAAAAGGCTTCAAATATCCAAAGTATTTCAAAGCAGAAAAAAACAGTACTGGTGTAATGAGAATGCCTGATTTCTAAATATATTACAGGTTCAGAGTAAAACAAAACAAAATAAAAATAGATGATACTGTCACAAAACAGAAACACAGGCCCCAGTCAAATATGATAGAGGACCAGAAATAAAACCATGAAGGAACTGGAGAGACGGCTCAAGATTTAAGAGCACTGCGTCTTTTCCAGAGGACCTGAGTTCAGTTCCCAGAACCTGAACTAGGAAGCACACTACTGCTTATAACTCTAGCTTCAAGGGATCTAAACAATTCTGCTGGCTTCTGTGGGCACCTGCACAGTGACAGCACACATTCACACAGACACAGCCATATATTAATAAAAACAAACTGTTAAACAAAAGTCTACCACAGAGCCAAACCCACCAGTTTTTTTCTTTGTACAATGTTGCCAAATATTCATTGCAGAAAAGACAGCCCATCCAACTACATGTATCCACATGTCAAAGAAAATTCTAGACTTTTGTCTCATATCTGAGATCTATGTGATGATCATATTTATTTTACATTAAAAACTATTTTATTAAATGTTCATTAAGTAAACTTTAAGGGTTGTGTTAAGTGAGCATCCTGGATTTAAACTGGTAATCAGACCCTAGGTCAAAGCCACCATGGTGACCAGACTATCATGTTCACCTCCATCTTAGCTCGTCGTCTCCCTTTATTGCTCTTAGACTTTAATGCTTCTCAGATGGCATTTCAAGCAATGCTTTGTGCATCAAAATAGTTTCCTGCAGTGAGAGGTTCGGTCCAACATATTTTGTCTGTTATCAACAGAATAAAAAGCTAGTATCTTATTGTCTATATTGTTTTAGCAAGAAATGTCCCAAAGGTTGCAGGGAGAAGATTTAAGAAAGCTCCTTGACTTTGGCCTTGATAATAACTTTTGGGGATAACACAACAGAAGCAGAAATAACAAGTAGAACTACATGAAAATAACTCTTATGCCTAACAAGGAAGAAATC
Organism: Rhizomys pruinosus; assembly: GCA_009823505.1. Classification (NCBI taxonomy): domain Eukaryota; kingdom Metazoa; phylum Chordata; class Mammalia; order Rodentia; family Spalacidae; genus Rhizomys; species Rhizomys pruinosus. The sequence continues at coordinate 627,223 of VZQC01004414.1, forward strand.
CAACAAAACTTCAGACATTAGAAAGAACAGGAGAAAAGTATTATAGTCCACACCATGAAAAGGTGCTTAATATCACTAATCCCCAGTCAACACAAGTAGTGACTGGAAAAGATTTCTGTCATCAACCTTGGGCTACCACATGCATGGGCACACATGTGTACCCACATTCATGAAATATGTATGCACACACATGAAACTCAAGAGAATGGAAAAACACAGAAATTAGGGCACTCTGATACACCATTGGTGAATGTGTGATTTAGTGCAGCCATTTTGGAAAATGGTATATAGGTTCTTCAATTACTAAAATTAGAACTAATGTGATCTATAGTATTCTTTTTAACAATATTTTATTGAGTGTTTGTACATTTCATGTAATAGATCTTAATCAAATATAGGACTCCCCCCCATCACGTCACTCCCTTACCTAGCAGTCATCAGCTGCCAATTGTTCCTTGGCTAGGGTTGGGGCCTGCTGCCCCTTTCTCTTCTCTTATTTCTGGACTTTTGGGCATATATCCAAAGGAAGTGAAGCCAGGTCCTTATAGAGCTACCTGTACCTATACCTATACATTTACTGAAACACTTATTTACAGTTGTTGGGAAACTATGTATGTGTTAAAAGGCAAATGAATAAAAACATGCAGTAGAATATTATTCATTCTTCAAAAATAAAGGCACCATTTCCATCAATGTGGAAAACCCTGGAGGACACTATCCCACGTGACATAAGTCAAAGGCAGAAAGAAAAACGGCACCAGCTCACAAGTCTCATATAATACAGGTGAATTCGTAGAATAATAGGGATGTAAGGTTTTATATCTGAAGATCAAGAAGGACACTGAGGTACATTGTCCTTTTGGTTAAAAACAAATTATTAAAGGAGGTATAATGTCCACAGAGGGTTGAAGCCCTGAAGGCCAGCAAGGGTCCCCTCATTGGCTGCAGAATTGGGGAGATGCTATGTCATATGGTTGATGAGTAGCCCATAGTAGGAGCTTGCAGTCAGGTTGTCCCTTATTCCCAGATGGCAGAAGAAAGATGAAGGCACACAGGATGTGCCATAGCTTAGAATGCTTGGTAACCACAGCTTGGGGAACTAATAATTACACACTCACAGCCATAGGAGGGAGCCTGCCATTTCTTATACACCAGCTGTTAGGATAACAGTGGGGCCCAGATATCCCCATCCTAAATCTCCCAGGAAAGCGATGAAGAGGAATTGGAAAGACACTGGAGCCAAGTGTGGGGAGCTGCAGTAGCACAGGGTGAGGCAGCTACAGACCCACTATGCAGCAGAAGGACTGTCATTAACAGTTTTGTACTGGAAATTTGCTAAGAGAGTTAGATTTCAAGTGTTCTCAGTACAATAAATGTAACTCAGTAACTGAAGAAATGGATATGTTAATTTGCTTGATTGTGGAGATCACTTTATTATGTGTGGGTACATCAAAACATCATTTTGTATATCATAAATATCAATAATTGTATTCTTCAAAGAAGCTTTCACAGTTAAACACTGAACGTAAATTCTGTAATTATTTTTCTGTTTATATAAATCACATCTTCCATTCCTACTAAGTACTTCTTATGACTTACTCATCAGAACGAAGCTTTTAAGGACAAACTTTCTCTATTCTTCACTGTACTGAACAATATCATTACTGCGTGTGAATGTTGTGCAAAGGGTATATGCATTAGAAACAGTGGAAAACATTATCACTGGGTCTGCAGACATGGTTCAGCACTTGTTGCTTTAACAGAGGACTTCAGGCAGTCCCGAGTACCTATGTCAGGGGGATCACGACCACTTGCAACCCACATGTGCACGGATAAAAATAAAATCAAATCCTTAAAAAGGAAAGGGCTATTGTCTCATGTTTTCCTAGCAGGTTCATTCTCTAGATAAGTTCTCACAAACATATGCACCGCAAACAGGTCCCAACAGAATGGATGAGGAGAGGATCATGTGAATTGTCTCCCATAGGGTCCAAGTATCTGAACACTTTGTCAGTTGCTGAACAGTTTGGGGAACATGGAACATTCAGGAAGTGTGGCCTAGCTAGTAGAAATGTGACCCTGGAGGCGGGCTTGGAGAGTTCAAAGGTTTGTCCCACTTGTAGTTTCACTCTCTGCTTCCTGTGGTTTCACTATCTGCTTCCTGTGGTTTCACTTTCTGCTTCCTGTGTGCTCCTGAAGACCTGCCAGTCAGCTTTCTGCTCTGGCTGCCTCTGCCTTATGCCCCCTCACCTACATGAGGGACTCTTATCCCTCTGGAATCATGAACCCGTTCCTTCTATAAGTTGCCAGGTTCATTGTGTTTTTATCACAGCAACACAAAATAAATAACGCAAATAGTATGACTACAAATGTTTGTGTAGACCATGTCGTTCTCTCATGTCACCAGCACATGAACCACACATAGGTTAATGAGATTGTGAGAATTATCATAATGGCAGAATGCTGAAAGTATTTTAACAGTCCAGAGGAAATCCTCAGCAAATGTGAGGAATTTATTTTTTTTTAAATATGCCAGCTAATCTACTTGACAACAATGTCAAAGTGTGACTGCTCCCAGTGGTGGGAGTACAGCACCCATCTGTTTTGTTTTGTTTTGTTTATTTTAATCTGACTCTGACACTGTGGTGGTTTGAATGAGAGTGCCTCCCCCCCATAGGCTTTAAGTATTCAGACATTTTGTCTCCAGTTGGTGGTACTGTTCTTGGAGGTCTTAGAAGGAAGGTGTGGCCATGCTGGAGGAAGTATGTCATTGGGGGTGGGCTTAGTGAGTTTAACAAGCTTCGAGGTCTCCAGTCTCTCTTTCTCTTGATGGTGCTCATTGCAAGATGTGACCCTCAGCTTGCTGCTCCAGCCCTAGCCACCATGCCTCCCACCACAATGGACTCTGATTCCCTGGAACCATCAATCGTGAGCTCAAATATACTCTTCCTTTTATAAGTTCCCTTGGTCATGGTGGTTTTATCACAGCAACAGAAAAGTGACTAATACAGTCACCAAACCTGGAATTTATTGATTCTGCTAGGCTGGCTGAGCAGTGACCCCCAGGGATCTTTCTGTGTCTGCTTCTACAGAGCTGTGATCACCAGCAGGTGCCCGGCTTTGTCTGTGGGTGCTAGGAATCCAAACTCAGGTAGTCATGTTTGCATGGTGAGCATTTTACCAATAGCCCTCTCTTCAAACTATCTTATGTGTGTTTTCTTTTCTCTTGTTACTAATTTTGAGTGAGTTTTAATAATTTATTGATTTAAGGTGGAAAAGCTTCAATAAAAATAGTGGTCAGCACTCTCAGATATCATCTCACTCTGATACGACTGGCTAAGATCAAGAACACAAAAGACACCAAATGCTGGAGAGGTTGTGGGGAAAGGGGAACACTCATCCACTGCTGGTGGGAATGCAAACTTGTACAACCAATATGGAAAGCAGTGTGGAGAACCTTTAAAAGACTCAAAATGAGCTTACCACCTGACCCAGCCATACCTCTCCTAGGTATATCCCACAAGACTCATCCTACTGCAAATATATATGCACATCCATGTTTATTGCAGCTCTCTTCACAATAGCAAAGAGCTGGAACCAACCCAAATGCCCCTCAACTGACGAGTGGATGACAAAAATGTGGTACATCTATAATACCATGAACTTTACAGATAAATGGATGGAAATCGAAGCCATTATGCTAAGTGAAGTAACACAGTCCCAGAAAAACAAGCGGTGAATGGTCTCTCTCATTTGTGGATGCTAACACCAAATCCCCAGAAGAAAGGGAAGCTGAACTACATTATTGTTATATTTCTGTTTATCTGAAAGCAACTATGTTGTTATAATATAAATCTCTTAATGGGCTCTAGAGTTGATCCGCCACTTACTCTCAGACTCTGTAATTACTGTCTATGAGTGGAAAGTATATATGCATATTTTAGAGTAATATAAAATTAAAGGAGGAAAATGTGAATTCCTAAACATAAAAAAGACTGAGAGAAAAATGCAGGATAGTTATGGCAGAGTGCATGATTTGGGGTGGGGTGGGGGGGAGGGAAAGGGGAATATGTCTAAACTGAATTGAGAAATGATGTCTGAAATACACAAAACATCAATAAAAGCATAAAAATCAGCGTAAAAATAAAAAAAAAATTAAAAAATGGTCACCTGTGTTATAACAGTTAATAGTTAGGTTGGGGTTTTTTTTGCTTGTGTGTGTGTGTGTGTGTGTGTGTGTGTGTGTGTATGTGTGGTGTGTGTGTGTGTGTGTGTGTACTCTTTAAGACTTGGAAAGATATCAAAAAACAGGACTTCAGAAAAGTTGAGGTCAGAAGATATTAAAATGAAGGAAGCAATCACAGGGAACCCTCAGAAATGGTTAAAAATACAATCCTTTGCATAAGGGTTGAAGCAAATTTGGCCAGAATGCTGAGCTTCTGGACTTGCCCTCAGCTCCTGTTGTCAAACATCTGCCTTTGTGGAGGGCACATGAGCAGCATGTCCCTGGATATCAACTCCAAGGATTTACAAAAAGCCAAGCTCTTCTACTTTGCTTTATGAATAATTATTTTACTTTAACTGTTTTTCCTGGGATTACCAGATTTTTTTTTTCATATTATAAATTTATTTGGGAAAAAGGGAGGATATTTAACTGCAGAAAGAGGCATATTGGGTTTGGTGAACCTTTGATAATTTTACAAGACAGTAGCAGCCTGAAGAGTTCTGTATGAAAATTTAACTAGCATTTCTTCTGTGCGTGGATAATTACATGTAATCTATTGAATAAATTCAAATATGGAAATAAAAGCCCAAATGCACAGATCTTAATAGCTTCTATCTTATTTTCACATTTATAATACATGTTCATAGATTATAAGTACATTTGAAAATATATGTTGATAGAATATAGACAAATATTTAAAATACTTGTCAAATTCACTGATGTTTATAGCAAAGTTGAGATCAGGATTCTAGAAACAAATTTAACCTTGAGTAAGAGAGTCATTGGTTGTGACTGGAATCTCTTTGAAGATGGAGAAAATAATGAATTTTGTGTGTAAAGTTTTCATTAATACCTACTCGACTATCACTGGGTCCTATTTCAATCCCTCCTCTGAGCTGTAGATCCTTATCCAAATGTTGTCTCGATACTGCAAGGTACACTTTAGAAGTCACTGAATTCGGCCTGATCTTTCTGTCTACATCTGTTTTCCTCTCATGTTCCACACACTGCAAACAGTACCATGGTCTATCCATTTAGCAAAGAGAAACCAGCATTATTTCTTTGGCATCTCATTTCTTTTACATTGATCCTTTTATTGCAGCCCAAATGTTTGTTAAGTTATTTTCATTTTGCCCTTTGTCTAGAGCCTTGGCACAGCCATCTTTTTTACTTATTGAAACAGTCGCTCCCCAATGGTTCCATCCTGGCTCCTCCTCAGCCCATTGGCACTCTGCAGTGACATTCATACTTCCAACGCAAATTGTGTCCCTGGGCTAAGTTCTGATTCCAAGTTCAGTTCTTGAACTTTCACCAAGTATCCCGGGTCTGCACCCCTCATGGAGTGATAATGTTGAAAAGAAAACTGAAGTCACTTACACTGACCATTTTTTTAAGAACTTTAACTGAAAATTCAGTTTTCATTTCCTGTAGAAACCATGGAGACATCATGATAAATTACACGCTGAAATGTCATAAAATAAATAGGGCCTAGGGACATAGCTCAGTGGTAGAGTGCTTGCCTAGCAAATTCCCAAATTGCTTTTATATACTTTGTGTTTGATCTTTATTATAATCATATAAATGCAGACCTTGTCCTTATTTGAGAGAGAGGAATCTGAGCTCAAACAGGGTTAAGGGACTGGTTGAGATTCAAATAGCTAAATACAGAGCCCAGCTGTGTCGTGCTAAGTCCAAACCCGGTGTTGGTCCAGAGTCACATGTTAGATCTACTTCAATGGACTCTAAGTCCCACCTTACCCCTTCCCATTCTGAAAATCCACACTACAGCCATTTGAATAAAAATTTGAAGGATATCTATCAAAAGCTGTCAAATGTTCCCACTGTTACATGCCAAACGATAATTAAGACTTCATTAAATAAGCAAGTATTATGAATCCCAGCCCCCTGGTCAAAAGAGAAAAGATAGGGTATTACTGTGCTGCAGTCATTAGACTATATTAAATGTACTATTGCTTTTAGATGAATGATTCTAGAATAGCTTAGTAACTATACTTATTTTATCAAAAGTATATTTTTAAGTGGGAGCTGGAGAGACTCTTCAGCAGTTTGCTTGCTATTTTTTTTTTTTTTTTTTTTTATTTTTTTGTGTGTCGTTTTGAGACAGGGTCTCCCTGTAGCCCCAGCTGTCCCGGAACTCACTCTGTAGACCACGCTGGCCTTGAACTCACAAAGATCCACCTTCCTCTGCCTCCCAAGTGCTAGGATTAAAGATGTGCACCACCACGCCCGGCATGAGTGCTTACTATTCTTACAGAGGACCCAGGTTCAGTTCCCAGCACACACATGGTAGCTAACAACCATCTGTAACTCCAGTTCCAAGGCAATCTGACACCCGCTTCTGGCCTCTGTGGGTGCACTTGCATACACGTAGGCAATGCATTCATACACATAAAATAAAACTAAAGTAAATAAACAGGTTTCTAGACTTTATATTATCCTCAATGTATTTAGCTTATTTGTGATTTAAAAATAATTTTTTAAAATATTATAGATAGTATATTATATATATATATATATATATAAAAAATCAGGGGGATGGAGAGATGATTCAGTGGCTAAGAGCACTGGGTGTTCTTACAGAAGACCTAGGTTTGAATCCCAGCACCCACATGATGACTAACAACTGTCTGTAACTCCTGGTTCAGGGGATCAGATGCCTTCTTCTGTCTTTGCTGGGAACTGCATGACACTTGCACGCCTACCCAAATTCAGGCAATACATCATACACATAGAATATTTGTAATTATGCAATGAGGGGTTTTATCATATTTACTTTTTTCTCTCCGTCTTCATTAGACTCCTCTATGGTTTTATGCTTTACCTGAAGTTTCATTTATTACCTTAACTTTATTAATCTCCTTTTGCTATCCCTTCCTTTATTCCATTCATTAACTGGTTTTACTTTTACTTTAAGGAATTGTTAGGTTACTACAAATTCCATGTTCCAGTATGGAAGCAGTTTCATAAAGTTTTTATAGTAACAGAACAAAGAAAAGTCTTAAGACAAGTTTCAATGTGGTAGACACATTTAGTAGGCAGATCATAGCAAAGTAGCGGGGTGCTGTGCTATACTTCTTGATGCTATATGATGACAGTCTTAGCTTTTTGGTTGGTGGAACCTGGTGGTTTGTTAATAAATACCTTTCAAAAAGGGGTTATCTGTTAGTCATGGGAAGTTCCATCAGAAACAGAATTGGGAAAGGATAGCCTGAGATCTATGGCAGCTAGACTCTGTGTCTGCAACAGTCCAGACCAAAAAAACCTCTGGAGCTCTAATCAGTTATTCAGACTTTCTGAAGAATTCCAGTGTGAAGAAGCCAGGTTTCTCTGGGAACTTTAATCCCCAGTTCACCCTGTTGGCCTACCATCACCCTTTGTGCATGCAGGGCCACAAGTTATTTATTCCCACATTGCTAGGAAAGCTCGTTCCTGGAATCTGACGTAGATGGGGCTCAGTTACAGGCAGGACAGCAGTCTTCACAGGAGAAGAATAGCTGGTAAAGTCAAAAAGGAAGACATGCCTGGGTCATATCAAAACTATTAGTCATCGTGATCTGGTTCTGACTTTGTTTTTTTGTCTTCTATATCTGATATAATATTTGCAAGTGACATATAATGGGATTATTATATTTACAATTAAAATAATCAAGAACAGTGCTTGGTCTAATGGAATAAATGTACAGATTAAGGAAACAAACATTTTAAAAATAAACGAAATTGGCTGCATTTTCCCTGGATTTATAGTTATTTGTACTACTGTATTCATATTTAGAGTATTTAAACAAATCTATTACCTTTTATACTTTAGTTTTTCTTTTGATAAATTAGAACTGACAAATGAATCGGTGGTCCTGGGCCATGGTCACTCATCTTTGGTTCCAGAATAAACTATCTCTTATGACCTTTAAAAATAATATTTAAGCCAGGCGTGGTGGCGCACGCCTTTAATCCTAGCATTTGGGAGGCAGAAGCAGGTGAATCTTTGTGAGTTCAAGGCCAGCCTGGTCTACAGAGTGACTTCCAGGACAGCTGGGGCTACAGGGAGACCCTGTCTTGAAAAGACCAAAAATAAATTTAATTTCTTACCTAGTTCTGTATTACTTTTTCCATTTTATTTTACATTGTCAATGAGTTCCCAGCACCCACATGGCAGCTATCAACTATCCATATCTCCAGTTCCAGGGTATCTGATGTCCTCTTCTGACCTCCAAAGGTGAACTTACATGCATGCAGGAAAAACACATGCATAAAATAAATAAATACATTAATGATATATACTTTATATAAAATATTTTGGTATTCTAGGTTGCTTTCACTGGACACATATTTGTACTATGGTTCAAGAAACCCATCTTTCATACCTGATTATGATTCAATCTCCTATAGGTCTTTTGATATTACATTTAGCAAAATTAATTTTTCTTGAAAACATGTAATATAGGCACAGCTCATACACACGTTATAAGAGAAGACAGCTGTGTGGACATGATATAATTTCCTGCTGATTTTGTGCATGGCAGTGTGGAAATGTTTTCCCAGTAGAGCCCAGAGGGGAACAGCATTCATCTTTACTTTTTGTTGAGAAGATTGCAGGCACTTTCTAATTTCAAAGTTCATAATTACATTAAACAACAACAGTGTAGAATAACTATGCTCTGTTCTTCTAAATCTCAATCATTAATAAACATCCCAGCCCTCTGCATCAGCCTTTTATAAAACCATTAGGCACCACAGCTGCCTCAGACTATAGCACATTTTTACAGAGAGGAACAAATTAAATTGAACAAAAACATCTCTTCTATTTTGCAAAATTACAGAAGAATTAAAAGTAATTCTTTCTTTTGCCAAGGATTTCTTTTTCGTGATGAATACAGGCCTTCCATATCCTTCTTTGGCTTTTCTGGGATGAAAATCTGCCATTGGGTATCAATTTACTTAAAAAGATGAGGGGAAAAAATGTTGTGTTGCAGAAAAAAAGAGAGCTTGTAAGGATCTAACTACATCATCACTTTGCAAGTTGTTTCAAGTCTTCCTTTACAGGAAGAATTTGACATAGTTTTACCCACACATATAATGAGAGAGAGTCTTTGCAAAAAGTTTGTCTGCTTCCTTCAAGCTTTTAAGCCTTCCTTCCTTCCAAGGCACTTCCTGCTCTGAGTTAAGTGGGGAGCAAGGTATGTACTTCTATGTCTGTGGCATACCTCAGCCTCAGCCTGGGCTCATACGCCCCCTGTGTTCAGTACAAGAAAAGACTTGTGCATCAGCCAAGAGTTAGCAGGGCTGCTACAGCCTCTGTCAGCCCTTCCCTGACTAATATATGGACCATTTATATCCAATTCCCTTCCCCACGGCTTCTCCAAGAGATGGAAAATGATAATACTCACAATCTGATTGTTTTCCTGGTAAAACTAGCTGGAACGCAGAGAACGAAGCATTAGCTTTTATCAAGAGGGTCAACAAATGTGTGAGTGAATGCCGTCTAGAGTGCCAAGGTCACTTCCTGAGCTCACATGCCCTTGTAAAAATAGGGCCTGTCATTCTGAGTAACTCACCTATGAATTCATATTAAGGCGGTGTTGCTAAACCTGCTTCGGCTATGAAGGACACAGAAAGAGGAAGAGTAGGGGAGAGAGCTAGACGATATACCAATGAGATGACAGAATTTGAGCTGCATAATTTATACAGAACACTTCATTCTTTTTTTTTTTTTTTTTTTTAATAATTTTTGATTTAATTTTATTTATTTTTGTATGTGTATGAGTGTACTGTCTGCATGTAGGTTTGTGCACCCGTGTCGTGCAATGCCGCGGAGGTCAGAAGAGGGTGTCGGATTCCCCTGGAACTGGAGTTCTCCTGGAATTGGAGTTTCAGACGGTTCTCAGCCGCCATGTGGGTGCTGGGGATCGAACCCGGGTCCTCTGTAAGAGCGGTCAGCGCTCTCAACCTCTAGGCCATCTCTCCAGCCCAGAACACTTCATTCTTATCATGATAGAAGATGTTACTTTTTCAGGTAAAAGAGATGAGATGTTCTTAGGTGAAAGTACCTTCTCAAACTATAAAATTATGTTCTGTCTATGCCAAAAACCTATGTTCCAGAACCTGTTTCCATGGAACAGCTCTGCCTTTTACATAGACTTTCCAGAATCAAATATATTCATCTTCCTCCCCCTTGGGAAAATATATTCTGAGTTTCCAACTAGTGAATCTTCAAATATTGTTGAACGGGTCTTGTGCATGCTGACACCATTGCTGTGGATGTAAATTCAAGTGACAAAAAGCCAGCACAGAGCTGTGGCAATGGGCCGCAGGCCTCAATCTTAGTGAAGAACTACTGGCAGCTGATTACTACTGGGTGAGAAAGAGCTGATATTGTTAAAGGAAGCCACTCATGATAAGCTAACCAGAACCCGGTGGATGAGCTTGTATTGAGGGATGTCTGGGGACACGAAATTGACTTGATAAGCCTTAATATCAATGACAGAATGCATGAAATCCAGTGTAGGGGCAGTATGGGATGCTGCTAATGGGGACATGAGACTAAAGATGATTAAGATGTTCTGTATGAAATGCACAAAAATAATCAATAAAATTTTATTAAAAAGGAAATCATTAAATTGACTTATGAAAACACACGAAGGGTACAATAAACACAGAAAAATAAATCAAATGTTTCTAGCAATAACATAAATGCCAATCCATCTGAAATGACTTTGGGAAAAATTCTTCTAGGAAATGGGGCTCACGAGAAGGGCCATCAGCCTTGCCATGAGAAGTTCTATCTAGAAATCATTTTTGAGCTGGATCTCATACAATGAAGATCCCATAAAACAAAAGAAAGGGGGGAGATAATTAAACAGAGCTTTTAAAGTCAGAAACACCTTGGCAAATCCCAAAGAAATTACAGCAGATTGAGGCATGGCAGGTTGCCCGTTCGAGTGAGCAGGGGGCTTTTCCCGAGGTCACAGGAATCCACTCTACATCTCTGCTTCATAATATCGACTTTATGAGGCCTGAGTTGAACTGAGATTCCTCACATCTACTATCTTAGCTGTAAGCACTTATAAGCATGACACAGATCTCCGATTGCAAATAAACATCCGCATAAGCTGAGTATTGGCTATTTCTCCTAAATAGGCAGAAATTTTTGAAGAAATTTTATGAGAAAAATTAAATCAGTGTATGACCTAGTAGTAGGCAGTCAAAACAGAAAAAAAAAATCACACAAATAAAAGTTGAAAGAAGTCCAAAATAAGAAATCAATTGATTAGAGCCAAATTGTCTGGGTATTGTTGAGTATTGTTCTGTGGTCAGCGGGGACCACTAAATTTTACTGATTTACTTTCAGCAGGAGAATATGATTGACTACAGTATAGAGAACCCATGGTTTGCTGCCACAAGGTCAGTTAAATGATTCTTTAAGTAATATAAAGATAGAAAAAAGTCCAAAGCTACATCAGGATAGTACACAGTCAAAAGAAGAAGGCCAGGTATGGTGACTCACACCTGAAATCCCAACACTCCTTGTTGTAGTAGGGAATCCTGAACTCCAAAGTGAGACTCTGTAATAATAATAATAATAATAATAAATAATAATTAATAGTAATATAATAGATGGTAATATAAAATAGAAGACCATCATTATCAAAAATCCTCAGATTTTGGTAACTGGAGCAGGATGAACAATGGCTATAGTCAGTCATTATTATTCCTCTGACTCAGGTTGTACCACTGAAGAAAAAATGCCAGGAATTTAAAGCAAAGAAATGAATTCTTTTTAGCAGAATATTCCGATGATATGATGATATGCAATATGTAGAATAACTTAGATTTTCTTCAGAACAGACTGGCCTTGGTGGTCAAACATCAGATCCTCTGATGATGGTGCTACTGAGGAGAGGGGGAACTAGGGACCCAGTGACTCCTTCCAACCACCAGCTCACCTAGGGAGAGGGAAGAAGGACTCCTAAGCTGAAAGGGCTGGAGGAAGCTCTTTCTCATTCTGTCAGCACAGTGTTGTGCAGAACATCCTGGGGGTTGGGCGCATTCCCACCCAGGGGTCACGAAGGGAATACCAAAGGGACCCTGTAAGTAAAACATTCCCTCCATTCACTCTGTAGGAAAACAAAACAAAACAAAACAAAACAAAACATTAAACTCACTAGGCTATCCTGCCCTTAACCAGACGTTTTTGGAGATTCTGTTCCTTGGTCCATCTCTGGGTTCACAGGTGGAGGAGGGAGGGCCCCAAAATGGCCACCAAACTTCAGGCTGCATTTGAGCAAGCTCAGAGCTGCTCTTCCACGAACAAAAATTTACTGCAACATCATATGTTCAGATTCAAACACGGCTTCGATTACCTAATTGAAACCATCATACTTTAATTCAAACAATTCAAATCAAATTCAAAACTAATTTTAATGAATTGAGAGTATTTCTCCAGTGGGGAGAATCAGTAGTATTTTAGTTCCTTTAATGTGCTGCAGGCAAAATCAAGAAAAAGACAACAGAATCAAGCAGACACAGCAAAATGAGCATCTTTGTCCTGTTCCTGTGACCTAGTTCTTTGGATGCTCTATGGAACAGCAATCTCCATTATCACTGTCCTATGTCTTTTTAATAGGAATATTGATAATCATTAAAAACAAAGCAAAAGAGACACCCAGGTAATCCTTTTCCTAAGCTGAAGTGTCATAGAATATGGGTGTTAGAATATAAATTTAAAGCCAGGTGTAGTGGCACATACCTGTAATCCCAGAATTTGGGAGGTGGAGACAGGTAGATCTCTGTGAGTTCAAGGCCAGCCTGGTCTACATAGTGAGTTCCAGGACAGCTAGGGCTACAGGGACACCCTGTCTCAAAGTGACCAAAGAAATAATAAAAAGGATATAAGTTAAAATCACCAATGTGTCATAGATTTCTGTTTTATCTCTTTTATTAATCTGACAAACAGAAAGAATGAACTTAAAAGAATGTGGGGTGGGGGACAGGAAGAATGTCTAGGTGACAAAATCTACCTGCTGCTGTGACAAAATACCCTTAGAAGATCGACCTAAGGGAGAAACAGTTTATTTGACTCACAGTTCCGGGTTACATTCCATCATAGCAAGGAACTCACAGCAGCCGGAGCTTGAGAGATGGAGTTAGGTTGATCCAGAATAAGGAGCAGAGAGTACTGAATTCATGGTGCTGTCAACTCCCTTCCTCAACTTACAAAGTCCAGACCCTGTCGGGGAATGGTACCTTCACGTAGGCAGATCTTTCCTCCTCAATTAACTCAGTGAAGAAACAACCCTTGGGCAGGCCCAGAAGCCCAGCCTTCAGGTGAGCCTATAGCTGACAGTCAACAGAAACCATTAAAGAGACAGGGACAAAGAAGCCTAGATAGAAAGCGGCAGATGAAGGACGGGAATGGAAAGCGCCCGAGTGAGAAGGTCCGTCCGTTCTCCAGAAACAAAGGTTCCTCGCATCCACTGAGACACCACTTCCTTCATAGCTTCCTACTCGTGACTCCGATGTAGTCTTCCCACTCGCTTGTTGTAGGCCATTTCCACACAACCATGCTTTTACCTTCCTCATCTCTAAGACGGTTTTACCTCATCTGTTAATCATTTGTATTGTTATAGCTGAGACACTTATAATGCACTAACATAACTGACACTGTCCTGGTTACAATACAATTTTTCCCCACCGACCAAGCAAATCTGGGCCCTAAAACCTGCAACTCACAAAGTTGCTGCACTATCCATGGGAGCAGCTATATTTATATAGAAATCTTCCCAACATCCAGTCTTCACATGGGTTCAGTTTCAAGAACCCACATAGCAGCTAACAACCTTCCCTAACTCCAGTTCTAGTCTTCATGGGCACTGCATACAGATGGCACACCTCAACTACGTACATGGAGGTAAAACATTCAGACATATAATATAAAAATAAATAGATTAAAAAACATTTTAAGCAGAAGCAGAATAATAAACTAAATATCATCTTTTATATTCAAATTGCTACATGAGTCCTTCACTTAAAATCTAGTAGAAGCCTAGATTGGTGGCACCTTGGAGGCAGAGGCAGGTGGATCTCTGTGAGATTGAGGGCAATCTGGTGTACATAACGAGTTCCAGGCCAGGTAGGGCTATATAGAGACCCTTTCTCAAAACATAAAAACAAGCAAACTAGAGACCCATTTAATTATCGATAGATTCCTTACAACAATAAGGACAAGCAATGGAATATGTCTCTGCCTTGATAATATTTATATCGAAAATGTAAAAATAACCAATTGGAGAAATATCCAAAGAAGGCAATTTTAATATCTAAACTATGTCCTCTAAGCTTATAGATGTTATGAACTAAGTTCTGACATCGATTCCACGTGATGGCTTAATTTATGATCCCTGTATTCCCAGAAATCACTAAAGAGATTACAGATCCCACATGAGGGGTTAGCTATTTCAGTGCTTTGAGCACCGTACAGAAGATTAAGAGCTCCGAATGAAGTGGAACAACCTGTCTCTGCATGTTTGATGAAAGCACAGTCTGAGGAGAGTAGCCAGACCTGGAAAGCACCCAGGTAGCGCTCACTTCCTCTCTGCATCAAACTGAAGGATACTGGGACGGATGCCACACCCAGAAGTGACGGAGACTAAGGGCATGAGAATGCAAATGCACAGTGCAAAGGAAAGGAAAGCAAGAGGGAGCCGAGTCCAGAGGAAAGGTATGAGGTAGCCATATCTCTACTGCCTGAAGGAATGCCGTGGAGGCACAGACTGGAAGAACGTTGGCCCCAGAAAAGGACACAGCCTTCTTGTTAATTGTGTCTCTGTCCAGAAAAACCTATCTAAATGCCTGGTCCAACCAGAAGCCAAAAGGTAGAGCTGCCCAATGATTCTGTCCTCACACCACAGAGCAAGAGACATGAGGAGGGGGAAATGGAAAATTACCAGCCGGACATTTCTTAGTTGCACCAGATTTCAATTCACAATTTGGTCTTCATTGTTACCTTCTACTTTCTTCAGGACAAAAACTTTCAAGGTTGTTAATGAGAGATCAGAGTCCCTGTGTAAACAACATCTGATTGTTTTATTGAACCTCTACTAAAAAATGTACTTGAATATAATAGAATTTGTAGATGGAACATAATATTCAGGAAATATACTTTGCAATATTTAATTAGTCTCAAAGGTAATCATCTCTGTCCTGTGACTCATTAGCTAGAGGAAAACTCAGCGATAATATGTTTTGTGCACAGAACAGTTTTAATTAATAAGAAGGACATATTTATTCTAAAATTATAATAAGACATTATCATTCTCAGAACATGAACTTTGATAGTAGGTGTTAACATCCTGCTGGGTTGAAGAGAATGAACTTGAGAATATTATTACACATGATTGCTTTGAGTCCTCACATAGATCAACCTATGCCTCAGCTATTATCTGTACTGACAATTGTTTGGGCTACAAATCACTGGTGCCTGAGGTGATATCCAAAGTGCTTCAGTAAGATATTATGATCTATATCGGATGTGGGTGGTGTAAAAGTCATTCCAGTAATAAAACAGGGTTTAAGGAGCTGGTTGAAGGCAGAGACTTTACAAATAAAATAATGGAAGTAGGAATCAGAAAAATGTATTCTTTTTTTTTTTTTTAAGGGTGGTGCTTAAGAGAAAATGAGAATGGGGAAGTAATCAGCAGTCGGTGAGTCATTACCCTTTCCTTTCCTTTACACACACCCACAGACATTAAGAGTAAGTGTAATACTTGATTTTCCAAATTGAGGTACACTTCCCAGGGACAAGTATTGGAGAGAGTATACAAAAGTGACCTAACCTCAGATGGATACATTTGATGAGACTTTACTGGGAAGGCTAAGCTGTGTGGGTTCAACACACTTTTCAACAATCACTGAGACCTAGGTCTTGGAGAAAACCTAAAATAAATATAATAGATGTTAAGTTTATATATATATTTTTTTTTTAATTTTTTTTTTTTGTATGTGTATGAATGTACTGTCTGCATGCAGGTCTGTGCACCCATGTCGTGCAATGCCGCAGAGGTCAGAAGAGGGTCTCGGATTCCCCTGGAACTGGAGTTCTCCTGGAATTGGAGTTACAGACGGTTCTTAGCCACCATGTGGGTGCTGGGGATCGAACCCGGGTCCTCTGCAAGAGCGTTGGTGCTCTTAACCGCTAGGCTATCTCTCCAGCCCCAGTTTTTATATATATTTAATTTTTGAGAATTTCATTTATTAGCAAGATATTAACATCATCTCCCCTCCTGGCTTCAACTCCTCTCAGAGCTCCTCATTCCATCTCAATTTCCTGACTTCTTTAATTATCAGTCACACACACACACACACACACACACACACACACACACACACACATACACAGAGGCACTCACACATATATACACACACATCTAACCTACTGAATCCATTTAGTGTTGCTAGTATGTACAGGTGTTTAGAGTTGGCTATTTGGGACTGGATAATCTATCAGGTCTCTCCAGGACATCTGCTCTAGATAGTTTCTTCTAGACACGGCAGAGAAACCACATCCACAACATGACTTCCTAAACAAGCTACGTATAATAGTAATACCATTTGAGAGGCTCATGTGGATAGGAGGATGTTTGTCAAGGTCCCACTTCTAGATGAAGTGCTGCAGGCAGTTAAAAGCTATGAAAGAGTGGAGAACCAATATTGCACTTCCTTTTCAAAAGCTAAACATATCAGAATAGATTACCTAATGACTTAAAAATTGCTTGAATTTTAAGCAAGTTTTTAAAATTTTCTGATGAAAATATTTTCTGCAGCACATTACTTGGTTACCTAGATCTTTTATACTATCAAAGAAGAAAAATTCAAACATATCTAGCTAAATACACTATCTCTAACAAGCTGTTTATAAGCATACAGTATTAATTTCCTCAGATGAAAATAGTTTTGAGTAAAAGTGGCTCAGTGTTTAAGTGCACTTGCTGATCTTGCAGAAAGAATACTAGATCTTGTTTCCCAGTACCCAAAGGCTGGAGTTCACACCCTCCAGTAATCTCAGCTCAAGGGAATCTGATGCCCTCTTCTGGCCTTTGGGGGCACTGCACCCACATATAACATGCGCACACACACAAATACACATAAATTATTTTAATCATAAAAAGAAGAGTCCTTATGTCTTTCTATTACCAAGACATACAATCTCTCCACATGCTCGAATTCTTTCAGCTTTATGTCTTTGCTCCCAGTTGATCCAGTCTAATTTAAGGAAGTTAAGAAAGGGACCAAGAATCTCAAAATTACTTCTACATGTGGACTCGATTTTACTTGGAATGAATGAATTTGTTCTCTGTCAACAATTCTTGGAGAAAGAAAACACGTGTCCACATTTTAGCAGATTATTTTTTCTGGAACTTTCTAACACACTATTATATTCTACATTTAATATTAGTTCTGTACGTGTCTTGCACCTGTTAGGCCAGAAAACATGATCCTGATCATTTTCAGATAAGGACTGGATTACAACATTCTGTATTTCATTTAATGCATATCTATTATACACATGCTTTCAAAGAAATTATCTCATTTGTTGTACATAGTACCTGTGAGGGAGACAGGGCAGTAATCATTGCCTTACTTCAAGGATGAGGGAACAGGCTTGGAGTATTAAAGTAGCTACTTGAGGTCACACATCCTTGAAGTGAGGCACAGCAGGTTCACCACTACCACCACCATCATCATCACCTTCATCATCATCATCATCATCATCATCACTATCATCATAGATGAGAAAACAGAAGCACAGAGTAGATGAATAGCTGTCAGGGTCACAGAGAATTTGTAACAAATTCCATATCCTTGACATGATCTAGAATTATCAAATATTGTGGACATCTCATTTTCATTTTGCTACACAACCACCTACGACAAAACTACTAATTAATAATTGCATGAATCTCTGCCAGACTACACACACATACACAGCCATTTACAAACAGAAATTAACTAGGGTCTTGTGTATTCTGGGCTAGCTTCAAACCTGTTATATGGTCAAGGATGACCTTGAAATTCTGGTCCTACAGCCTCCATTTTTAATGTCCTGGGATATTAGGTACATACCACTGTACAGGTTATAAACATACATCTTGGGGGCTGGAGAGATGGCCTAGCAGTTAAGAGCACTGACTGTTCTTGCAGAGGACCCGGGTTCGATCCCCAGCACCCACATGGTGGCTGAGAACTGTCTGTAACTCCAATTCCAGGGGAATTGTTCCAGGAAGAATTGTCCAGGGAAAAGTTCCAGGAGAACTCCAGTTCCAGGGGAATCTGACACCCTCTTCTGACCTCCACAGCATTGCATGACATGGGTGCACAAACCTACATACAGACAGTACATTCAAACACATAAATAAATAAAATTAAAAAAAACATACATCTTGAGCTAAAGGACTTGGGTGTGGCAAATAATCTTTATTTATTGACTTTTTAGAGATAAGTTCTCACTATGTAGCTCTGGCTGCTTTGGGAACTCACTATGTATATCAGGATGGCCTTAAACTCACAGAGATCAACCTACCACTACCTCTCCAGTGCTGAAATTAAAAGTGTGAGCCTCCATGTATGGCTGATAATATTATTTTATATATCCAGAAGTCCATCTGGGCCAGAAGTATAAAAGAACAAACTTAGACAAGTGAGACAGTCTAACCCTAAGCAATAAGTGGGAAGAAAAAAATGAGAAAGTTCCCCAAACTGCAGATATTTAACTATTAAAGAATCAATAAAAATAATTTTAAAATTCATAAAAAAATCAATTATTCTTTGCATAGAGAATAGAGAAAGTAACTTGAAGAAAATACTCCCTTCTTGGTTCTGTGAGGCTCTGGGGAAGTGCTGTTTCTCTACCACTCTCCCCTCTCTATCATGTGTGTGCAAATATCAGTGTTACAAACAAACAATATTTGTGCCCTTTTGAGGCTAGCCTGCCATCTGGTTATCGGTTGTTCAGAGTCTGGATTGTGCTGCTTCCCAGGTGTTTCCTCACAGGACAAACAGAAGGCTGGGACTCTAAAGACAAAGATCTATGTGCCAGATTAACACTACATTCCTAGGAAGAGTAGCAGGATCAAGAAACCCAGGACAAATGGCTTGTCTTCTTTTGGTGATAGAAAAGAGGGAAGTATTTCCTGTGGCCTAGGCTGACATGAAATATAAACCTCTTGGTTCAAAATGAGATTCATTTTTTTTCTTAAAATTTGAAGAATCTACTTACATTCTCAGTGACTGTTGTTCAGTCTTAAGTCTAGCTGACTAGACCAACTAAAAATGCAATCACAGTAAAAAATTCTAATGATGAGCATTATTTTTGAATAAGCAAATGCCAGAAACATAATTCCAACACCATATAAATGGTGTGATTGAAGACTGGGGATGCTCATAGCCCATAGCTTCAGGTGAAACATCTGTCTTCTACCATTAATGAGAAAAGAGACAGCATTTTCTTTTTTAAAATTAATAGCTAAGCCACTCCAGGATTACAGGAAAAATTCTAAGCACTTAGCACAAAGTGCCACGCAAAGTATCGTGGGAGTAAAGCAAAAACATTACGTGAAAACTGCACACAAAAAGTCTTCTTTTGTCTTATCTCCTGAATTGTCTATTCATTTTTTACCCACCTGGAATCTGCCATGTTCAGCATGATAGATACTAGCAGAGAGAGAATATATATCCCTGTTTTAATGTTCCCTTTCTTCATTTTTAAGCAGGATGTTCATGTATTATTTAAGAAAATTATTTACTTATAATAGCTAGTTATTAATTATACACAGACAAGCTTTTAATTTATTTTACTTGTTTTTATTATTATTATGTAAATTTATTACTTAATATTACTGTGTGGGAGCTGGTTGTGTCAGTTGTGTTGTTGGGGGGGGCATGCAGACACATACAGAGGACAGAAGACAATTTATAGAGTGGTTCTCTCCTTCTACCACGGTTTCTATGGATTGAACTAAAGTTTTCAGGCTTGCACGTCAATGTTTGTACATATGGAGAGCCATGGCTCCAACCTTCAGACCAATTATTACGATGGGAAGCATCCATATTTTCTAATTGAGGATGCAGTTACTGGAATGTATGCAGATGTTGGACCGTCAGCAGTAATACCCTCCAAGTAACATCATTATTCTAATAACAGTAAAAATAATGCACCATTCACCGATAAGAAATAGAAGTATTCAATGTGTGCCTAGTGGAGGTTATCATGCTTCAAAGAGCAAGAGATTTGTCAAAGGTTGCGGAGTCTGTGGAGATGATGGAGGACAGAGCCAAGATAAAGCCAGCTCTCACACAAGCATTTTAACTGTCTTTACAGTTGCTCTACTTTTGAAGATGGTGTGACTCAGAAGTGTCTGTGCCATAGGTGATAATCCAGAGAAAGGAAGCAAGCAAGGAAGGAGGAATCAATGACAACAAAATGCAGTTGAGAGGAAAAATATCAGGGGGGAGTGTAGCATGTCTGGGAGAGAGCTTGCCTAGCACATATAAAGTCTTGGATTCAGTCCCTAGTACTACATAAGCCAGGTATTGGTTATTGGTTCTATCTTTACACATTTTCTTAGTCTGACTTTCACACGGAATTTGGGTGTGCCCAGCACACATCGAAGTTAGCAGGAGAAAGGCTGTGTAGTCCATCTTCTCATGGATCCATTTTAATAAATCATTGCTATCATTTATAAAGCTAGGATTTGACTATGAACCCCAAACTAGTCTTAAACTCATAACCCTCCTGCTTTAATGTGCACACTGTGATTTCAGGCACTTACCACTAGATTAATACAATTCTTGAAATGCCTGATATTTGTAATGGCTCCAATATATTATCAGCATGAAGACTTGTAAATCATTATTTTGAAAGTTTATTGGTTATTGAGTTTCCCTGATTATCCCATCTCTCCACTCCTAATTCAAAAACACAGACATGTAAAAATGTCCCAACGCATTTGGATGGAGAAAAAAAGAAGAGAGAGTTTTTGAGCATCAAATGCTAAGGACATAAAATCATGAAGAGTTCAAGATATTAAGAGGATGGGGTTGGACTTCCAAGGGAGATAAGGCAAAAGTGTTAAAGTTGTGCCTATTCTTAAGGATGGGAGGAGGGCGCTTGAGATGAAAAGACCTCTGTGATATCATGTAGGATGTGTTCTTTTCAAGTAGCAGAACATTCAACTGCATCAATTAATAAGTCATGCCGCTGGAAAAATATTTGCATTTCCACGTGAGTACAGACCTCAACAATTTCATTTGAATATGTTTTACTTTTCTTTTCCCCCAATTTTACAGTGCTCTCTAAGCTTCAATTGTCCTGAAGTTGCTTCCTTTCTGGATTGTAAAAGGCCTATTAGTAGCTTTGAGGTTTATAAGTGTCCTTGGGTATTATGCATTCATTGAGAAAAAAGAGGAGAAGGAGGAGTACAGGCAGAAGGGAAATTTCCAGCTATCTAATAAAATTATTTTATTTCACTCTCTGAGAATATCCATCCAAGTGTAACAAGAGAATTGTTAGTAGGGCTTCATCAGCTCCCAAGAAACCAAGGAAAAGACATGGAATAAATACAGAAGAAAATCAATATTATGTTTTATATTGATGTTTTCTGTTTGCCTGTAAAACACTGTAGCTGCTTCTCTATATAGCAACTTTGCACCCTCGTCAATGGGGAAGGTTAAACCCAGGATGAGGGACACACATTTCCAGGGTCAGTAGGGATAAAAGAAGCAACTACTTTGTTTTTAGTTTCTTTTTTTAATATTCTTTTTTTATTTTATTTATTTTTGTATGTGTATGAGTGTACTGTCTGCATGCAGGTCCGTGCACCCGTGTCGTGCAATGCCGCGGAGGTCAGAAGAAGGCGTCGGATTCCCCTGGAACTGGAGTTCTCCTGGAATTGGAGTTACAGATGGTTCTCAGCCGCCATGTGGGTGCTGGGGATCGAACTCGGGTCTTCTGCAAGAGCAGTCGGTGCTCTTAACCGCTAGACTATCTCTCCAGGCCCTGTTTTTAGTTTCAAGAAGTGGGCTGGGCCCATTGACCCTGGGGAGCCATTCAGAATGCACCCAATCTGTTCCCGTATTTCTCCTTTGGGACTAGGCTTAGAACCTGATGCTCACAGATAACCCCTGACTCCATCAATGTCTTCTGGGAATAGCCCTGGAATATGTGGTTGGAACAATTGGGATAAGGCCTGGGAACTCGGCTCAAACCAGCCCATACCACATGATTTCAAACACTCAGAGACAGCTGCGATTGCTTGCCTCACACAGAGGGGGAGCCTAGAACTAGCCTATCCCTTAAGAAAAGAAAGAGAAAGAAAGAATGAAAGAACAAAGAAGGAAGGAAGGGATGGAGGGAGGGAAGGAGGGAGGGAGGGAGAAGGAAGGACAAAGAAAAAGAAAGAAAAAAGGAAAGAAACAAAATAAGAAAATATCAAAATAGATAACCTGACTGAAGCCCAGATCAACTAAGTCTTCATACATGATCAGAAACCAACCCAGCTCCAACAACTACAACAATAAATGGAGATTCAAACTTCAACACAACAAAGCAAACTAGAATTTCATATCAGTTACCAAACCTACAAAAGAAGTCCTTCTGCATAGGTCACAACACAAAAACCCTAATAATATGAAAAAACAATATGTTCTCTCACCAAATCCTACCAGTCCTATAGAAGTGTTCTACAATGGGAACTACCCAGAAGGACCCGAAGACATGGAACTTAAAAGAACAAACAGACAGATATATGATCAACAAATTAAAATATTTTAAAGAACACACAAGCAACTCATATAATTCATGATAAAATAAACTCCTGACTGAAGCTCAAGAAAATACAAATATATGTCTGAATGAAATGACAAATAATTCAGGATTTGAAAAATGCGTACATAAAATAGAAAAATATTTTAAAAATCTCAAGCTGAAATGAGGATGGAATTGAAAAATTCAAGAAGGCGATTTGAAGTGGCAATAGAAAATCTTACCAACAGAATGAATCCAATGGAAAACAGAACATCAACACTTGAAGATAAAGTTGGAGAATCAGGGGAATGGAATAAGCAGAAGCTGTGGAATGTGAGAAAATGATCAAAACTACAAATAATAGGCAAAAATGTAGAAGAATCTCAGGTCAATATCACTGAGCAGATCTCCATCAGGCTTATAGAGGAAAGCTTCCCTAAATGAAGGAATGACATTTCCATACAGATAAATATATACAAGATACACATAGAACACCAAGTAGATAGGACCAGAAAAGAAACTCCCATGGTACGTCATGGTCAAAACACTAAATTCACAGAAATAGAGAAGGTACTGAAAGCTAAATGAGAGAAACAAGTCACATAGAAAGGAAAATTCATTTGAATAATATGACTTTACAATGCAAACTTTGAAGGCCAGAAGTTCCTGAATGAATATATTCCAAGTGCTAAATGATTTTAGATGCCAACCTAGACTGTAGTACTCAGAAAACTTATCTACCATTGTTAAAGGGGAAAGAAAACTTTTATACAATATAAATAGGTTAAAAGAATTTATGTCCAACAAACCAGCCCTATGGAGACCACTCAAATCGATACAAAGGTCAGAAAAAAGGAATGACTAGACCAAAGACACTACAGAAATAAAACAACTAGTTTGTATTTACAGAAACACAAAATGGGACTAAGAAAATAAAAAGAAAAGAAAATGACAGCAAACAATACACAGCTTCTAATACACAACTTAGTACAACCAATATATAGCTTCAATACACAACTCAAAACATCAATGGCCACAATATCCCAACCAAATACACAGGCTAGTTGAATGGATTAAGAAACCTAATCTTTTTATTGTCTACAAGAAGCTCATCTTACACTCAAGAATAGGCACCACCTTAAGGTAAAAGGATAGAAAAGAAATATTCCAAGGAAATAGCACTAAGAAAAAGCAGACATTGTTATTATAGTATCTGACAAAATGGACTTCAAACTAAAGTTAATCAGACATGATAAAGAAGGACACTATATTCTGATAAAAGGAACAATTAGCCAAAAAACATGATAATCTAGAAAATATGTGCACAAATCTGCTGTACCCAATTTCATAAAACCAGTACTTACAGGAGTTTAAGACACAGATTAACCCAAGCTCAGTAATAGTAGGTGGTATTAATATGCCTTCCTCTGCAAGAGACAGGGCAATTGGACAAATAACAGAGAAACATCTGAATAAAATGATATCATACAGAAAGTGGATATTAGAGAAATTTACAGACTCTGACACCCAAAATACACATTCTAGTACCAAAATTGAAATAATTCCAAATACTCTACTCAAACTCAATCCAATAAAGGTTAAAATCAATAGCAAAGGAAGCTTTAGTAACTGCATGAACTCATGAAGATTAAATAACATGCTCCTGAATAATGGAGAAGAAATCAAGAATGAAATACAAATATTATTGGAACTGAAAGAAAATGAAAATATAACAACAAAACTTCTGGGAAACAAGAAGAGCATTGCTAAAGAGAATTTATAGCTCTAATACAAAAGCAGGAAAAACACAAATACATAACTTAATAATACAACTGAATAATCTGAAAAAAAACAAGATCAAACCAAAAGACCCAGCAGACTATAAAGAGTAATAAAAATCGGAGCAGACATGAATGAAATAGAAACAAAGCAAACAATACAAAGAATCAATGACTATAAGAGTTGGTTCTTTGAAAAGATAAACAAGATAGACCCTTTGCCCAGCAAACAAAATAAAGAGGATATCTAAGTTCAAAAACCTCAGAGAGAAAGAAACATTACAATAGATACCAAAGAATTTCATACTATTATAAAGGAATACTTTAAAAACTGTAGTCTATGAAATTATAAGATCTTAAAGAAAGAGATGGATTTCCAGACTCAATGAGACCCACCAAAGAAGAGATTAACAACTTAAATAAGATCAAAAGTGAAATAAAATCATCCTAAATTTAAAAAAAGCACAGTTCCACATGTATTAACAGCAAAATTTTACTATACTGTCAAAGATAAACTTAAAACCAGTACTTCTGCAATTAAGAAAGGGCCAGAAGTTTCCAATCTTAGTGGAACTATTGGCATCTGATTACTGCTGGGTGAGGAAGAACTGATCTTAAAGTGAGGAACTCTGGGAGAGCTGACTAGGCCTCAGTGGATGAACCTGCACTGATGAACATCAGGGAATACTGATTTGACCCAGTGGGCTCTAGCACAAATGAAAGAGTTGAAGAATTCTTGGACTGTAGAATGTGCTAATGGAGAAGGGGAAATCAGTGTGGGGAATTATTACTAAAATATTTACCATATGATCCAACTATACACCACTCCTTGGCATATATTTAAAGGCCTCAGTATCCTACAACAGAGATATTTGCTCAGCCATGGTTGTTGTTGCTCTTTTCTTTTTTTTTTTTTTTTTTTTTTTTTTTTTTTTTTTTTTTTTTTTTTTTTTTTTTTTTTTTTTTTTTCTGAGGAAACGCTGCAGAGATAAGTTATGCAGAATGCATGATCTGGGATGGGGTGGGGGTTGGGGGGGAGGTAAAGGGAAAAGGCCTGAACTGAATTGGAAAAAATGTATTGAAATGCCACAAAGCAATCAATAAACCTAATTTAAAAAAAAAAAAAAAAAAAAAAAAAAAAAAAAAAAAAACGAAGTAGCAAGCTTTTTCGAAGGAGATCCAGTAATTCTGTTAATTGGAGGCTTTATATAGTTTGTGAAATCACCCTTACAAATGTTACATCCGAGCTCTACAAAAAAAAAAAAAAAAAAAAAAAAAAAAAAAAAAACGAAAAGCGCAACAACACCCATGGCTGAGCCAATATCTCTGTTGTAGGATACTGAGGCCTTTAAATATATGCCAAGGAGTGGTGTATAGTTGGATCTCTGGTAACTTATTTTTAGTCATAATTCCCCACACTGATTTCCCCTTCTCCATTAGCACATTCTACAGTCCAAGAATTCTTCAACTCTTTCATTTGTGCTAGAGCCCACTGGGTCAAATCAGTATTCCCTGATGTTCCTCAGTGCAGGTTCATCCATGGAGCTCTAGTCAGCTTCCTCCCATGAGTTCTCTTTAAGATCTGATCTTCCTCATCAAGCAGTAATCAGATGCCAATAGTTCCACTAAGATTGGAAACTTCTGGCCCTTTCTTAATTGCAGAAGTACTGGTTTTAAGTTTATCTTTGACAGTATAGTAAAATTTTGCTGTTACTCATGCTGAGAACTGTCTTTTTTTAAATTTCGGATGATTTTATTTCACTTTTGATCTTATTTAAGTTGTTAATCTCTTCTTTGGTGGGTCTCATTGAGTCTGGAAATCCATCTCTTTCTTTAAGATCTTATAATTTCATAGACTACAGTTTTTAAAGTATTCCTTTATAATAGTATGAAATTCTTTGGTATCTATTGTAATGTTTCTTTCTCTCTGAGGTTTTTGAAACTTAGATATCCTCTTTTATTTTGTTGCTGGGCAAAGTGTCTATCTTGTTTATATTTTCACAGAACCAAATATAGTCATGATTCTTTGTTATTGTTTGCTTTGTTTTCTATTTCATTCATGTCTGCTCCGATTTTTATTACTCTTTATAGTCTGCTGGGTCTTTTGGTTTGATCTTGTTTTTTTTTCAGATATTCATGTTGTATTATTAAGTATGTATTTGTGTTTTTCCCCCCTGCTTTGGTATTAGAAGCTATCAAATTCTCTTAGCATGCTCTTCTTGTTTCCGAAGTTTGTTGTTATATTTTCATTTTCTTTTTTTTTTCGTTCAATAATATTTGTATTTCATTCTTGATTTCTTCTCCATTATTCAGGCGCTGTTTTAATCTTCATGAGTTCATGCAGTTACTAAAGCTTCCTTTGCTATTGATTTTAACCTTTCCTACTTGGATTGCCACCGTCCTCTGAGTCCCACGCCACGTATCGCTCGCTGCCAACTTATCTCTACCAATTTTTGTACTAGAATGTGTATTTTGGGTGTCAGAGTCTGTAAATTTCTCTAATATCCACTTTCTGTATGATATCATTTTATTCAGATGTTTCTCTGTTATTTGTCCAATTGCCCTGTCTCTTGCAGAGGAAGGCATATTAATACCACCTACTATTACTGAGCTTGGGTTAATCTGTGTCTTAAACTCCTATAGCACTGTTTTATGAAATGTGCCTAAAGCCCCCAGCAGATTTGTGCACATATTTTCTAGATTATCATGTTTTTTGGCTAATTGTTCCTTTTATCAGATTGTGTCCTTCTTTATCCTGTCTGATGAACTTAGTTTGAAGTCCATTTTGTCACATATTAGAATAACACTGTTGCTCTTTCCACCACCACACCCCACCGCCTCCTCACTCATTCCTCATTGGAATATTATTTTCTATCTTTTTACCTCTCACAGGTGGTGCCTATTTTTCTCCTTGAGTGTAAGATGAGCTTCCCATTTGTATACAATAAAAAAAGATTATGTTTCTAATCAAATCCATTCAACTAGCAAGGTGTATTTTGTTGCGATATGTGGCCATTTGATTGTTTGAGTTGGTATGAAGCCCCCCACCCCCCCCTATATATTGGTTGTACTAAGTTGTGTATTAGAAGCTGTGTATTGTTTGCTGTCATTTTCTTTTCTTTTTATTTTCTTAGTCCCATTTTGTGTTTCAGTAAATCAAACTAGTTGTTTTATTTCTGTAGTGTCTTTGGTCTAGTCATTCCTTTTTTCTGACCTTTGTATCGATTTGAGTGGTCTCCATAGGGCTGGTTTGTTAGACATTAATTCTTTTAACCACTTATATTGTATAAAATTGTCTTATTTCCCTACAATGGTAGTACCGTTTCTGCCGTTACTACATTCTCACCTCGGTTGGCATTCTACAAAATCATTTAGCCCTTTGGCAATATTATTCAGGAACTTCTGGCCTTCAAAGTTTGCATTGTAAAGTCATATTATTCAAATGAATTTTCCTTTCTATGCATCTCTTTCGCGCGTGACGAGCATACGCGTATTGCTTTCAGTACCGCAGAGCATCGCGATGTGAATTAGCGGCGCGCTGTCAACTACTGTACTCGTACCATGGGAGTTTTTTTTCTGGTCCTCTCTATTTTGTCTTCTATGTGATCTTGTATATATTTATCTGTATGGAAATGTCATTCCTTCATTTAGGGAAGCTTTCCTCTATAAGCCTGATGGAGACGCAGCACAACTTGCTATTGACCTCGTCCCATATCACCACCCTCCGAGAGATCGACTTAGCACAGCGAGTGACTCAGCCTACACACGACCTGTGCCTACGTTCCCTGAGATTCTCTCACTCTCTGCGCTAAACACTATCTCCCCCCGCTCGACCTCTCCTTCTCTGACTAGACATTTACCAGAACACATGACTACCCTCTTCTCTTTACCACTTTATCTTTATTACTCGTTATGCTCTCCTTTTTGCGTGAGCCCTGTCCACCTTTGATTCATTCTGTTGGTAAGATTTTCTATTGCCACTTCAAATCGCCTTCTTGAATTTTTCAATTCCATCCCCATTTCGCTAGAGATTTTTAAACTATTTTCTTTTCATGTACGCATTTTTCAAATCCTGAATTATTTGTCATTTCATTCAGACCTATATTTGTTTTTCTTGAGCTTCAGTCAGGAGTTTATTTTATCATGAATTATATGAGTTGCTTGTGTTTCTTAAAATATTTTAATTTGTTGATCATATATCTGTCTGTTTGTTCTTTTAGTTCCCATGTCTTGGGTTCCTCTGGGTAGTTCTCATTGTAAAACACTTCTATAGGACTGGTAGGATCTGGTGGACACATATCATCTTGGTTCTTCATATTACTTGTTTTTGGTTGTGACCTATGCAGACCGGGACTTCTTTTGTAGGTTTGGTAACTGATATGAAATTCTAGTTTGCTTTGTTGTGTTGAAGTTTGAATCTCCATTTATTGTTGTAGTTGTTGGAGCTGGGTTGGTTTCTGATCATGTATGAAGACTTAGTTGATCTGGGCTTCCCCCAGCGCCAAGGTTATCACCCCGTCCTAGCTGATATTTCTTATTTTGTTTCTTCCCCCTTTTTTCTTTCCTCCTTTTTTTTTTTTAAAAAGAAATGTCCTATCCTCCCTCCCCTCCCACCTTCCCTCCCCCATCCCTCTACCCGACCTCCTTCTTTGTTTTTTCATTCTTTCTTTCTCTCTCTTTTCTCAAGGATTAGCTAGTTCTCGGCTCCCCCTCTGTGTGAGGCAAGCAATCGCAGCTGTCTCTGAGTGTTTGAAATCATGTGGTATGGGCTGGTTTGAGCCGAGTTCCCAGGCCTTATCCCAATTGTTCCAACCACATATTCCAGGGCTATTCCCAGAAGACATTGATGGAGTCAGGGGTTATCTGTGAGCATCAGGTTCTAAGCCTAGTCCCAAAGGAGAAATACACGCCCCCGCGACCCACCACACGATTGGGTGCCAGCGCCCTCGACACTCGGCTCCCACAAGGGTCAATGGCCAAGCCCACTTCTTGAAAGCTAAAAAACCAGGGCCTGGAGAGCTCGTATCTAGCGGCTCCAGACCCCCAGCACCGATGCTCTTGCAGCAGACCCGCGTTCGATCCCCAGCACCCACATGGCGGCTGAGAACCATCTCAACTCCAAATTCCAGGATGAACTCCCAGTTCCAGGGAATCCGACGCCTTCTTCATGACCTCCGCGGCATTTGCACGACACAGGCGTGCAGGACCTGCATGCAGACGTTACACTCATACACATACAAAAATAAATAAAATAAAAAAAGAATATTAAAAAGAAACTAAAAACAAAGTAGTTGCTTCTTTTATCCCTACTGACCCTGGAAATGTGTGTCCCTCATCCTGGGTTTAACCTTCCCCATTGACGAGGGTGCAAAGTTGCTATATAGAGAAGCAGCTACAGTGTTTTACAGGCAAACAGAAAACATCAATATAAAACATAATATTGATTTTCTTCTGTATTTATTCCATGTCTTTTCCTTGGTTTCTTGGGAGCTGATGAAGCCCTACTAACAATGCTATTTGTAAAATTGATGGATATTCTCCGAGAGTGAATAAAATAATTTTATTAGATAGCTGGAAATTTCCCTTCTGCCTGTACTCCTCCTTCTCCTCGTTTTTCTCAATGAATGCATAATACCCAAGGACACTTATAAACCTCAAAGCTACTAATAGGCCTTTTACAATCCAGAAAGGAAGCAACTTCAGGACAATTGAAGCTTAGCGAGCACTGTAAAATGGGGAAAAGAAAGTTAAAACATATTCATATGAATTGTTGAGGTCTGTACTCACGTGGAAATGCAAATATTTTTCCAGCGGCATGACTTATTAATTGATGCAGTTGAATGTTCTGCTACTTGAAAAGAACACATCCTACATGATATCACAGAGGTCTTTTCATCTCAAGCGCCCTCCTCCCATCCTTAAGAATAGGCACAACTTTAACACTTTTGCCTTATCTCCCTTGGAAGTCCAACCCCATCCTCTTAATATCTTGAACTCTTCATGATTTTATGTCCTTAGCATTTGATGCTCAAAAACTCTCTCTTCTTTTTTTCTCCATCCAAATGCGTTGGGACATTTTTACATGTCTGTGTTTTTGAATTAGGAGTGGAGAGATGGGATAATCAGGGAAACTCAATAACCAATAAACTTTCAAAATAATGATTTACAAGTCTTCATGCTGATAATATATTGGAGCCATTACAAATATCAGGCATTTCAAGAATTGTATTAATCTAGTGGTAAGTGCCTGAAATCACAGTGTGCACATTAAAGCAGGAGGGTTATGAGTTTAAGACTAGTTTGGGGTTCATAGTCAAATCCTAGCTTTATAAATGATAGCAATGATTTATTAAAATGGATCCATGAGAAGATGGACTACACAGCCTTTCTCCTGCTAACTTCGATGTGTGCTGGGCACACCCAAATTCCGTGTGAAAGTCAGACTAAGAAAATGTGTAAAGATAGAACCAATAACCAATACCTGGCTTATGTAGTACTAGGGACTGAATCCAAGACTTTATAGTGCTAGGCAAGCTCTCTCCCAGACATGCTACACTCCCCCCTGATATTTTTCCTCTCAACTGCATTTTGTTGTCATTGATTCCTCATTCCTTGCTTGCTTCCTTTCTCTGGATTATCACCTATGGCACAGACACTTCTGAGTCACACCATCTTCAAAAGTAGAGCAACTGTAAAGACAGTTAAAATGCTTGTGTGAGAGCTGGCTTTATCTTGGCTCTGTCCTCCATCATCTCCACAGACTCCGCAACCTTTGACAAATCTCTTGCTCTTTTGAAGCCTGATAACCTCCACTTCGGCCCCACACATTTGAAACTTCTATTTCTTATCGGTTGAATGGTGCATTATTTTTTACTGTTATTAAGAATAAGTCGCATTGTTACTTGGAGGGTATTACTGCTGACGGTCCAACATCTGCATACATTCCAGTAACTGCATCCTCAATTAGAAAATATGGATGCTTCCCATCGTAATAATTGGTCTGAAGGTTGGAGCCATGGCTCTCCATATGTACAAACATTGACGTGCAAGCCTGAAAACTTTAGTTCAATCCATAGAAACCGTGGTCGAAGGAGAGAACCACTCTTAAATTGTTCTTCTGTCCTCTGTTATGTGTCTGCCTGCCCCCCCAACAACACAACTGACACAACCAGCTCCCACACAGTAATAAGTCATAAATTTACATAATTAATAATAAAAAACAAGTAAAATACATTAAAAGCTTTTCTTGTCTAATTAATAACTAGCTATTAATAAGTAAATAATTTTCTTAATAATTACATGAACATCCTGATTAAAACTGAAGAAAGGGACATTAAAAACCGGGATACTATATTCTCTTCTGCTATTATCTATCATGCTGAAACCTTGCAGATTCCAGGTGGGTAAAAAATGAATAGACAATTCAGGAGATAAGACAAAAGAAGACTTTTTGTGTGCAGTTTTCACGTAATGTTTTTGCTTTACTCCCACGATACTTTGCGTGGCACTTTGTGCTAAGTGCTTAGAATTTTTCCTGTAATCCTGGAGTGGCTTAGCTATTAATTTTAAAAAGAAAATGCTGCTCTTTTCTCATTAATGTAGAAAGACAGATGTTTCACCTGAAGCTATGGGCTATGAGCATCCCCAGTCTTCAATCACACCATTTATATGGTGTTGGAATTATGTTTCTGGCATTTGCTTATTCAAAAATAATGCTCATCATTAGAATTTTTTACTGTGATTGCATTTTTAGTTGGTCTAGTCAGCTAGACTTAAGACTGAACAACAGTCACTGAGAATGTAAGTAGATTTTCAAATTTTAAGAAAAAAATGAATCTCATTTTGAACCAAGAGGTTTATATTTCATGTCAGCCTAGGCCACAGGAAATACTTCCCTCTTTTCTATCACCAAAAGAAGACAAGCCATTTGTCCTGGGTTTCTTGATCCTGCTACTCTTCCTAGGAATGTAGTGTTAATCTGGCACATAGATCTTTGTCTTTAGAGTCCCAGCCTTCTGTTTGTCCTGTGAGGAAACACCTGGGAAGCAGCACAATCCAGACTCTGAACAACCGATAACCAGATGGCAGGCTAGCCTCAAAAGGGCACAAATATTGTTTGTTTGTAACACTGATATTTGCACACACATGATAGAGAGGGGAGAGTGGTAGAGAAACAGCACTTCCCCAGAGCCTCACAGAACCAAGAAGGGAGTATTTTCTTCAAGTTACTTTCTCTATTCTCTATGCAAAGGACTAATTGATTTTTTATGAATTTTAAAATTCTTTTTTATTGATGTTTTAAAGTTAAATATCTGCAGTTTGGGGAACTTTCTCATTTTTTTCTTCCCACTTATTGCTTAGGGTTAGACTGTCTCACTTGTCTAAGTTTGTTCTTTTATACTTCTGGCCCAGATGGACTTCTGGNTTTTTTTTTTTTTTTCATTTTTAGCTATAAGTGATAATCCATGAGTACAAGCTTCCTTCATGCAAAACCTATCTGCAGGCTGTTGTGCCCAAACACCTACAGCCCCACAATAGAAACAACCTAAATGTCTCTCAACTAATGAATGGATCATAAAAATGGGGAACATTTACACAATGGAGTTCTACTCAGCATTAAAGAAAAACAAAATCCTGAAGTTTGTAGATAAGTGGGTAGAACGAAAGTAAGATAACCCAGACTCAGAAAAAGAAGCTCTGCATGTCCTCTCTCATGTATGGGTTCTACTTCTGAATCCTTAGATGTGAGTATGTATCCTAAAGTACAGGAGCCAGGCAAATGGAAAGGACTTGTGGGGGTCAAGGGGAAGGAAGGAATTGAGAGGGGGATAGTAGAAGACAGGTGTCATCAACTAGAAAGTAGAGAAAATTGGGGAGTGACTAGGGAGGGCTGTGGGGAGAGAGAGAAGAGAGAAATAATGCAAAAGCAAATGGAGATGCATTTGTTCAGAATGCTACTGAAAAATATACATTACGTACAAGTGCTTGTGTACAGCTGAAGGCTATATAGCAAAATCACACTGCCAGGCAAGAGATATCTTTCTTCAAATTGTTGGTCACTGTAGCCCTAAAAAAAATAATCCCCAAGTAACACAGGTAATTGCCACAGCCCTTGAGTGCTTCCCGGGACTTTAATGTAAGATCCTATTGCTGAAGACAGCACACCCTTTTGACACAGAACTTCGAGCAATTGGTCTGGAACTGATCTGGAAGCTTTCTCCTTGAGGACAAACTCTCATAGTACAGGAAGATATGCACAAGTTTCCAAGACAGTAAAGTCATCAGTGGTCCTACCCAGCAGCAACGGCTATGCAATACAATAGTGGCCAGTACAGCAAATAATCTCTGTTGGTACAGTAATGGTATTTTTATCTTCAGGGTAATCAACAGCTGTCTACTTGGACTTAAGGCCTGCTCAGTGAGAACGAACTCATGTGTAGTACTGTAAATATAACAAGGTACACATGGCTGGGGAGGTCATAGACCTTAGAGTAAAACTATTCTGTCATTATCCTAGACCAGCTTAATTTCTTTTTTTTTTTTTTTGGCCTTTCGAGACAGGGTCTCCCTGAGGGCTCAGCTGTCCTGGAACTCACTCTGTAGACTAGGCTGGCCTTGAACTCACAAAGGTCTGCCTGCCTCATAGACCTTAGAGTAACACTATCCTGTCATTATCCTAGACCAGCTTAATTTCTTTTTTTTTTTTTTTGGCCTTTCGAGACAGGGTCTCCCTGAGGGCTCAGCTGTCCTGGAACTCACTCTGTAGACTAGGCTGGCCTTGAACTCACAAAGGTCTGCCTGCCTCATAGACCTTAGAGTAACACTATCCTGTCATTATCCTAGACCAGCTTAATTTCTTACTATATCATATTTACAGAAAAGTGTACCACTCACTACTCATCAAAGAAGCTTATTTTTATTTATTTTATTTTATTTATTTATTTATTTTTTTATTTATGTGTAGGAATGTACTGTCTGCATGCAGGTCTGTGCACCCGTGTCGTGCAATGCCGCGGAGGTCAGAAGATGGCGTCGGATTCCCCTGGAACTGGAGTTCTCCTGGAATTGGAGTTTCAGGCAGTTCTCGGCCACCATGTGGGTGCTGGGGATCGAACCCGGGTCCTCTGTAAGAGCGGTCGGCGCTCTTAACCGCTGGGCCATCTCTCCAGCCCAAGAAGCTTATTTTTAAAGAATCAGATGGATACTTTTTTATATGTATTAGTGTACTGTCTGCATGTAGGAAGGTGAACCCATGTCGTGCAATGCTGCAGAGGACAGAAGAGGGTGTTGGATTCCCCTGGAACTGGAGTTAAAGACGGTTCTTAGCCACCATGTGGGTGCTGGGAATTGAACTCCGGTCCTCTGCAAGAGCAGTTGGTGCTCTTAACTGCTAAGCCATTTCTCCAGCCCTCAGATGGATACTTTTACAAAGTCCCACAACTGATTACAAATAGAGAATAAGTATCTGTGAGGTGTCCAACCCTAAATGATAAATCCACAATGCAATCTCTACAGGTAAGCCTTAGGAAACACTATTGACTGGATAGAAAGAATGTAAGAGATGTTGTATCAAGTTGCCTGCTTTTACTTATGGCATTCTAGACATAATAGGGAAGCTAGACCACAAAAATCTACACAACATGGTAGTCTAGAAAGATCTGCATATAATGACAAAACCAGTCTGCATTCCAAGGTGTATGGGGAAAATTTTGAGAAGTTTCACCTCAAGGTGAAGAGCTACAGGCATCAGAAGATGCTGAGGGAGAGAGACTCGGTTATCTCCATGGACTAGCTCCCTGAAAACTTACCTAATTCCAATTAGAGCATGTGAAACACACACACATATCACACACACACACACATACACACACACCTATATGTGTGTAATATATATATATATATATATATATATATATATATATATTCAGAGAAGAAGAGAAGAAATTGAGTGAGAGCAGGTGAGCCATGGGAGGATTTGGGGGCTACTAGGAGGTATGGAAATAATATAAAGACTATACTTATGTATGACATTCACAAAAATAAAAATAAGATAAAAATGAATTAGATTGGCTGGTTTTTCAAATTACAAAACAGTGTACTGTTTGAAAGGTGTTAAATGAACAGAAACAATGGAACCTCTTTTATCCTTTCTAAAACAGATGGTTTGTCATTCTTGGACTCACTATTTGTTTCCACTGCTTTTGGCTTTCGAGGAGAGCACTTAAGGAGAAAGCAGTGTTTATCAGATGAAAGGAAGGCCCATCCCATGGATTTAATGGGAATAAAATAAGTGGGCTATGTGTACAGTTCACATGCTCTACTCTTTGCTTTTCATGTTAAATCCTGCATTAGGTCCCTCCTAAACAATAATAAAATAGAAAATTGTTTTCCTCTTAGGCACTAAAAGTATTAGAGGATATAATGTTTTTGAATAAAACATTCAGTAGCTTAAGTTTAAAATATTGAAGGTTGTGGATTGATATTTAGGAATATTTTTCTACTAAATTATAATATGAACTGTTTATTATTATGTGATGAAAACATTTTCTACTGGTACAAATTTTACCATGTTACTGATTTAATGGCATTATAAGATAGCAGCCTCGGAAACAATCCGTTGTATAGTGCAAGCTCACTTATTCAGAAAGAAGGGAATGGAGAGCCAACAGGTTTCAAGTTCAAGGGTCTGGTTCAACACCACTCCATGACAAAGTGCCAAAGAAATACTATACCAAACATGCACAACTAGAGGCTCATGAGTCTGTCCAGTATCCACATAAATCCCTCATTAAAGACAACTGGATCCCAACAAAAAACATTTTACATATTTTAATTTGCAAAAAGACAAGATTATTGGACCACTTATTTAAGTATTTATCTAAGGGTGCACTATCCAGCTAGATATGAATTCTGTTACACAAGCATACAGATATTCATACACATATGCACACACACACATATATGCATATATATAAAGAAAGCCTTATATTTGATTTAGTGAAACCCTCATAATTCATTGCATTTGTTTCAGCATCTATTTTAACATAATTGCATGAGGTGTGGGATAATGCCATGATTAGTTCTTGTCTACTTCATACATAATGTAATTAAGAACAGTATTACAGATTTATAATCATAGTGGCCACTAAATATACCATTTATTTATGATATATTTGACTAATATAGAATTGAAAAAATGGCTTATTTACATGTACAGGCAAAAGAAGTAGCATTTGGAATCTATCAGATGCTCAGGGCCTTAGTTCTCTGTACAGAGTCCTGTTTAGCACAGTCAAACTAATAAGACTGGTTTTAAACAAGAATTGTTTTCCCTTCTCCCTTTATTAAAGGAAATAAAGCAACGATTTTGTCCTGTGCTGCTGACAGTTGTTTCTGCAGAGTGGCTGGTGCCTACTGAAGCTCATCATCTGCATCATTTTAAGAACTTGAGTCAGCTCCTACAAATGTGCATAACTGCCCTCGTGAAAGAGAGCAGACTCGAAGGTTGGAAAAATACTGATCGATCCTCAAGTGTCCACTCCAGCTCTGTGTTCAGAACAGTGCACTGTGGCATATGAACACTATTTTCTCCTTTGAGGATTTCAGTTGGGAGGAGTGGTGTTGACAAATACTGTCAATGCACGTGGAATGAGGAGCAATTACGAACTTTTGTGGTTTTTTTATTTAATTTATTTATTTATTATTTTTATTGTTATTAAACTTTTTCCATAAGTCATACATCATTTCTCAATCAAATCTAGTCACTCCCCTTTCCATGTCCCCCACCCCACCCAAGTCCCTGCACTCTGCCCTACATGTCCTTCATCTTTTTCTGAGTCTTTCCAGAGTTTTTTTTTTTTTTATACTGTAGCAATACAAGTTGGAGAGAACAACTAAAGAACCGAAAGGGGGAAAAAAGTAACTTTTGTTATTAAACGTGGTAGGGCAACTACAGACCAGAAGGGAGAGAAGTTGATTTTGACTTAGAATAGTCTGGATGCAAAGGGAGTGCTATAATTGCATCCCCATATCTTTGAAGAAGGAAAATGCTTTGATAGATCACATTCTTATACGATACTTGGTCTATTGTTTATTTATTTTGAGAGAGGGTCTATCTATATATTATCTATTTATCTATCATCCATCTATCTATCTATCTATCTATCTATCTATCTATCTCAATCTCTCTATCACACAGATTAGACAACAACTTGCCATGTAGTCCAGGCTAGCCTCTAACTGTGGGCAATCCTCCCATCTCTACTTCTAAGTGCTGGGACTACATGGGTCATGCAGGGCACAATGCAGTCTTTCTTAAAGCAGTCCACTCCATGTTGACTTGATCTACCTTCTGTTCCAAGCATTTGTTCATATTTAGCTCCTCATTCCCTCAGCTTTTTCAGGTGGTAGAATTTCAATAGAGCAATGCTTTTCTCTCGCAAATGTATCCCTTGATTCTGTTAATTGTGATAAAGATACCATCTTGGTTTTCATCATTTTACATGCTTTATTTGTCAAAATCCACTAAATATAATAATCAGAAAGAGTATACTATTTTGAATAGGAAATGACTGATGATAATAGATCAGTCATTTACCTTCCTTGATCTGGACACTGTACGCGTCTAAGAATCTGCTGGCTTTGTTCTGTCCTCTATTATACTCACAACTGAGATTCACTTCCGGAAATTTGAAGTCACCTTTCTCATGAACTACAGTCAAGAAAATCTTAAGAAGTAATAGATATTACAGAATCATTTAGCTTGAACATAAACTTTATAGCTACTGCTGTTTAATGCCCCTTGTTTCCTGACTCATTCTTGTACCTTGGCAAGATATGATGACTTGTGACTCAGCCATATACAGCATCAGCTCTTCTTAAATTTATGTTGATCACATCTCTAAGTACATTACTGGGTTTTCAGTAGATCCTTATAATCATAAGTTCTCACATACTTCCTGTAAAAATTTACAAAATATTATAAATGTTCATCATGATGCATAAGAAATAATATATATTTGATAAGTGTTGGCTCTTTTCTTTCTGACAAAAATTTACAATCACAATAATTAATTAAGGAATATCGCTCAAGATAAAATTTATCTTTATACTAAAACTGCTTCTGTTGACTTGCTGGATTTTTAGTGCACTACCACCCAAATTTAGCTTTTCCACCTTTGTCACAAATTATAGATCCAGAGACTTTGTCAAACATAGAAAATGATAAACTTCATAACTGATTGGAAATTAAGACAACTTATTTAAAGAGTATCAGGAAGTACAGAATTCAGTAAAAAAGGTAATAACTCTATAGTGTTGTGAATAGGACATGAAATAGTGGCAGAGTTGAAAACTTCTAAAGATGAAGGGACAGATATTTGTTAGTGAGAGGTACAACATCCCTGGTATTGGTGCTGGGTTTTAAAGTTCATAATATAGGCTGATTCATATATGAAGCAACAGTAAGCATTAGATTACCTCATGTTTAGTGGGAGGAAAGGAGAGGAACCACAGAGATTGAACACATGCTAAACAGGTTAGGCAGGAAGAAAGAAAGGACAATCATGAGAATGAACTATGGGGGCTGAAGAGATAGCTCAGTGGTTAAGAGCGCCAATTGCTCTTGCAGAGGACCCGGGTTTGATTCCCAGCACCCACATAGCAGCTAAGAACCATCTTTAACTCCAGTTCCAGGGGAATCCGATGCCCTCTTCTGACTTCCACGGTATTGCACAACATGGGTGCAGCAACCTACATGCAGACAGTACACTCATATACACATAAAAAATAATAAATAAAAAGAAAAAAAAATAATCTGAAAATTATTTTTAAAAAGAGAATGAACTACAGTAATAATTGAAGTCAGAATTTACAAAGTTATAGGTTTCATATTTCTGATGATAATGGGTAAAAGATGGGTTTCCTGAATTCATAGTCACAGAGGATAAAGAGAAAAACACACTCAAAGACAATTTTCAGGACCATGTAATTAAGAAATATACAAGAGAAAGAAGACAAAAATTTAAGAAATACATAATAAATGATTGTTTATTTGTTAATAAACAAATGATTTCTTTATCATACTAAAGTACCAATACTAATTTCTTCCACATGACTTTATTGCATGTCATGAGCTGATGTATAAATTTCTGCCACTTAGCTGGGCATGGTGGTGCATGCCTTTAATCCTAGCACTTGGGAGGCAGAGGCAGGCAGATCTCTGTGAGTTCAAGGCCAGCCTGGTCTACAGAGTGAGTGCCAGGACAGCTGGGGCTGCAGGGAGACCCTGTCTCAAAAAGACAAAAATAAATAAATAAATAAATTTCTGCCACATACCAAAGCTGCATAAGCAGTACTTAGTATAAACCCAAATTATTCTGTATGACTGATAACATCACAGTGGTGGAACAGGACCTCCCAGACCTCAAACTCCCACAGGAATACCAATTTATTTTGTCTTTTCAAGACAGGGTCACCCTGTAGCCCCAGCTGTCCTGGAACTAACTCTGTAGACCATGAGCTGGCCTTGAACTCACAAAGATCTGCCTGCAGGAATACCAATTTTTATCCATTAAATATTGGCAGAATGACTTTTATGGGAGCTCCATATATCTAGATGAGATATTATTATATCACATAATGTAGCAAAAACTATCTGAGAAAAGATACTTTAAAAAAAAAGTGAAGTAGTATGGAAAATTCTGGCAAAAAAAAAAAAAGAGAGAGAGAGAACACAATCAAAGAAATGAAAATAAATGCAACAGAAAATTCCAAGCACAAAAATCAATGTATTAAAATATAGGTAGGTTGGAATCATGAAAAATTAGCAACTATGAAAGACTCCCTGAGACGTGGGCCATCACCAAACAGACTAACTGCATTAGGAACACCTCACATGGGCAGCAAAGGGAAAGGATAAGAAAATGAATTTAAAAACAACAGAAAGCTCCCCAAACTTGATAGGGAAATGAACATCCAGGCTCATTATACACCCAATATCAGAGCACTTAAATATAAATAAAAACTTAGATTAGCAGACATGAAGGGAGAAAAAGCAATACAGTGATTTTAAGGGGCATAAATACATAACATTTTCCATAGTGTTTAGGTCACTGACAGAGAATCACTGTCAAGGAATAAAAGCAATATCATAGGCCAGGTACCCTTAACAAACACTTCTAGATCATTCCATCCATCAGCACAGAATGTAGAATCTTTATCTTTGTATGTGCATCCTTCCACAGTATAATTCCTATGACAAACTGATACAACCATCCAGGAAAGAATCATTCATGCTGAATGAATCTCAATTAGATGTCGTGTTTATTACTGAATTATTCACTAAATAATATAATGCTGATCAACTTATAAATAAAGGAAATATATACTAATGAAGTCAAACATTCAGTTTTCCAAGAATAAATGAATCCTCCCATTTGTAGCAACATGTAGACATGGCAAGCACACAAGTGAAATGAACAAGACACGGTGTGACAAACACTTTTAGAGCTCTCTTCTATTTGTGATCTAAAATTGTTAAACTTAAAGAAGCAGAACGGGATAGCTATTGCCAAATGCTTTCTGTGGAACAATGTTGAAATGCAATCCTTGGTACAGCATAGTACCTATCGCTAAGGATAACCTTGAAACTTAGAACTAGGTTAGCTCTTATGTTGAGTGTTCTTACCAAATCATCATCATCATCATCATCATCATCATCACCATCACCATCACCATATCATGGAGGTAGAAGAAAATTTGGGGTAGTAATGAATATCTCTATAATATTGTTGAAGGCAAAGTTTTCATGGCTATAAATTTATCTCCATACTCATCAAGGTGTATTTATTAAATATGTGAAGGTTTTTACATCAATAGAGCATCTTAAAAGTCTTTATTTCTATATTTATTATTTAGAACTC
The DNA here is from genome assembly GCA_009823505.1 of Rhizomys pruinosus. Lineage (NCBI taxonomy): Eukaryota > Metazoa > Chordata > Mammalia > Rodentia > Spalacidae > Rhizomys > Rhizomys pruinosus. The sequence goes on from VZQC01004414.1 coordinate 668,962, forward strand.
TTGGGATGCAAGCTTATAATCACATACATGGTGAATGCAGCATGATCAGTGCCTAGGAATGTTCAGTACCTAGAAAAGGACCTAAATGCAGCTGCTAAGTAAATATTTGTGGAATGATTGGATGAAAAAATGCCTCCCTCTGAAGTGTTTCTAGTAATTATTGGTAATAAAACCCCTGTTTTGAGACAGGATACAAATAACTACAATGATTGATCTCATTATGCTTTTGTTAAGCATGGCTTTCATTATTTGTCTTCTAATTTCATAATTTATTGGAAATATATGCCATAAATTCAAGTCACATTGTTATCTATTGGCAGCTGATGATGTACTCAACAGAAAGAACAGACTCCACAAGAAGATGGCTGTCTTGTCCCCTTAGCTTACCAGCAATGTCTTACTAATAAGCACTTCCCCCAGGCCATGGACAGACATAAGAATTTACATAAGAACACAATCAGCAATCCTTCATGGAATGCTACTAGGCTGTTTTGTACTGATGAGCTGCAATATTTAGGCATCTAACCTCATTCTCTCTGTACGTCTCAGTTTACAGTCAGCTTCCCATTCCTAAGCCCTTCTCTTAGATTGTTGGGGGTTTCATCTGAAAGCCAAAGACTCTTTCCTTAATATGGCTCACCTGTTATTTTATGAGCCATTGAATGTCTCTTTCTAGTAAACATTACTTCTTGGAAAGTGGAGAACTGATTGAAGCAGACTTGAGTTAAAGAACAGGGCATGAAAATGTCACCTCAATAGCAAACAAGCATTTTCCACACAGTAGAGCTCTAGAAACTGGCTACAGTTTGTTCTCTTTTTTTCCTTTGCTTTTTCTTTCTCTTTCCTTCTCCTTTCTTTCTTTCTCTCTCTTTCTCTCTCTCTTTCTTTTCTAACTTCCCTCGTTTTCTACTAACCTCCCACCATCCTTCCCGCACACTGTTCCTTCTTTCCTCTCTCCCACTCTCCCTCATTCCTTTCCTCACCCACTTCTTTCTTTCTTTCTTTTTCTTTCTTTCTTTCTTTCTTTCTTTCTTTCTTTCTTTCTTTCTTTCTTTCTTTCTTCTTTCTTTCTTTCTTTCTTTTTGTTTTAGAACATTGATTTAGAAAATAAATTTGAAGATCTTAATAAATCGGTTGTTTTCCAGTGTGTCAGTTTACTGCAGACCTGCACTCGGTTCATATTAAAGTAACTTTTCCAGCCTGCATCTTTTACCAACATGATTTAACATTTTCAGCATAACCCCAGAAAATATTCCACAGTACCCCTATGTGTGAGATCAAACAGGCATTCTTCTGAGTGATTCTACTATTTAAAAAGTCAGATAAAGTCTTTGGAAAATACTTTCTAGATATTCAATTATTCATAGTATTTAATAACTTGTCACGTTAGGAAAAAACTGTATGAAATGGTGATATAGAAATTACTCATAAAAGAAAATTAAAAAGAAGATGGAAATTTAACACACTACTAGAAAAATATAGCTACTGAGATGCAACACAACTTCCCCTAAAATAAGAAAAAAATGCCTTGATTTAAATGATTTATTTAACTGATAGGAGACACAGTATTCAGAAGGGTATGTTTTGTTTCAAGATAATAAAATTCTGGAAAGCTGGGTAACCTGAGCGTGGTGATACAGGCCTCTCACCTTAACATTTGGAAGTACAGACAGACTAGAGGATTCAGAATTTGAGGCTAGTCTGACATATAAACTGAGATCCTATCTCAAAGTGAAATAAAACTGTATAATTCAATGGATTCTATTTAAGGGATTTTTATGAAAAATTACTTTTTAAAAAATTTTATTTATTTTTATATGTATGAATGTACTGTCTGCCTGTAGGTTTGTGCACCCTGCGGCGGTAAGAAGAGGGTGTCGGATTCCCCTGGAACTGGAGTTAAAGACGGATCTCAACCGCCATGTGGGTGCTGGGGATCGAACCTGGGTCCTCTGCAAGAGCAGTTGGCGCTCTTAACAACTAGGCCATGATCAACAGTTAGCAATAATCGAGAGTTTTAAATTTAATCAAATTTTAATTTCTAGTATCATATATGCATTGTGTTCAAAGAGGCCAAAAATTTCTCCATTATATTAAAATCCACACTTCTGTACTTAGCTAATGCCCAGTAAATGTTTCTAGTTTTTAATCAAACTCTTTGATGACTATTCAGTTTTAGAAAACATAGTACAAAAATCATATTGATCTCAAGGATAAAAATTGGTCTATTAGCATGTTATATAAACAAAGATAGGGAATGATTTCAAAGGACAATAATTAGGTTCTAAACTTTTACTCATTTATAAAAGACACACAATCTTTAAAGGATCAAGCCTTACTAAGCATGATAGTTTAAAGAAATTGCAGCCAGGAATGGTTGCACACACCTTTAATCCCAGCACTCAGAAGGCAGAGGCTGGAAGATCCTTGTGAGTTCAAGTCCAGCCTGATCTATGTAGGGAGTTCCAGGCAAGCTGGGGCTACAGGGAGATGCTATCTCAAAAAGATAAAAAAAAAAAATCCGCTCATAGAAGAAGCATATTTCTGCAACATACAGAGGCCTTTGTGAAATCTCACAACTGGTCAGATACAGAGAATATACCTCTGAGAGATGTCCAGTCCTTGATGACTCATCTACAGTTGAACGTCTAGATATAACACTCAGGGAACATAGCAGAATGAGGGGTAGAGAGAAAATTGTCACAACTCTCAGTGCTCACTAGTGAAGCTGCCTTATACAACAGAGTGTGATGCACCCAGAAGGCCACAAGTGGCCAAGTTTTAAAGAATAAGGTACTGCAGAATATGTGTCCCTAGATAGGATGCCTATATTAAACCTTATCCATCCATGGTTCAGGGACCATTGCAGAAGAGGGGATTGAAAGATTGTAAGAGTTAGGGGTGCTTCATGAACATAAGGAAAGCAGAGGCTTCCAGACCACTAGAAGCTTGCACATGTGAACTCCTTGTAGTGTTGGCATCAGGCCCAGGACCCATGCTGACTCAATCAGACAAGAGCCCAAAGTGGAATAAGACAATCAGGTGGCAGAATTATTAGGGCATTGGAGATTATGCCTTAGTTACAATCTCTAGGTAGGATAACTAGACTCCAGTGGATGAATTTGCATTCAAGGACATCTGGGTTCAAATGCTTGCTTGACTGGATAGGACTTAATATGTATGGCAGAATACATGAGGTCTGATGGCAAGGGGGTTCGGGGGGTGGAGGGTGTAAATTTGTTTAAGAACTGTTATATGAGATTACCTCTATAATAGTTGTCTCCAATTTACAGTTGGAGAACGACCTCATCATCGTCATATTTCTCGTAACCTACCATAACTATTAGTGCTGCTTAAATACCTATATATCTAATTGCTTGTGCTTCATCAGTAGGATCGAAAGGGTACTCCTGGACAAACGGTCAGCCCATGAAAGGAAACAGCCAGAATTGACCAGAGTCCAAGTCAACAGCTCCAGAGAGAGGGGACTGTTTTACTTCTCATCCACCTGTGTCCCTTTTCTAAGCCTAGGGAACAATCTGCGGAAGAGGGGTCGTGGTAGAATGTAAAGGCTGCGATTGGGGTGAATGGTGAAACTACAGCGATGTAGTCTGGACACTCATTTGATCAACTTGATTGAACAAACAACCTGTCACCCCCCACTGGATGGTGGGGCTGTGGGGGTTTGGGCACAACAGCCTGCAGATTGGTTTTGCACGAAGGATGCCTGTACTCATGGATAATCACTTATAGCTAAAAAATGAAAAAAAAAAAAAAAAACAGACAAAGATGCAAGACAGTTACGGCAGAATACATGATCTGGGATGGGGTGGGGGTGGGGGGGAAGGGAAAGGGAAATATGCCTGATCTGAATTGGAAAATGATGTACGAAATGCACAAAGCATCAATAAAAATTAAATTATAAAAAAGAACTGTTGTATGAAATGTACAAAGCCTCAATAAAAAGTATGTAAAATAAATTGAAAGCCTTGTGGTAGTAATTCCATGGTACATAAATGTCAGGTTTTTTGTAATACTTGTAAAGAAGCCAAGGCCAGATATTACAAAATAACAAGCCAAAAAGCTTCATGTACACAATGTCAAAAAAGAAAAGAATCTTTTATGATGTTTTTATAACAATTTATGTTTACAACTAGATACAGATAAAGAAATAAAACTGAATGGTTAAGTCTAAAACTATGAAGAAAGTTAGTTCTTAAAACAAAGCATTTTATTTTTGGCTCCTTCACTTTCTGCCACCTGCCTAACAATTCTGAACTTCTTTATAGATAAAAAAAAAAATAGGCCAATAGTTTATATAAAGAAGACTGTTGTAAGTATTAAATATGTGAACTGTATAACTGAGTAACATATTTGCCTTATCTAAGAAACATGAAGGATGATGTTTTATCCTCAGTAGACTGAAGGTAGATGCAGATTCAGAAATCACTCTGTATACATTCTGAAGACAGCATTTAAGCTTTAATGCAGCTCTCAAAGAACAAAATAAAAGGAAAAAGTGTATTTGAAGACGGAGCTGGAGATGGTTCATTGGTTTAGAGCAATGGCTGCTGGTGTAGAGGATCTGAGTTTGGTTCCCAGAACCACATGGCAGCTAACGACCATCTGTTACGTCAGTTCCAGGGCATCTGATGTCCTCTTCTGACATCCATAGGCATTGACCAACATGGTTGAACTTACATCCATGCAGGAAATACACTCAAACACATAAATAAAAAATAATAATATATTTTAAAATGAATAGTTCATTTGAACATTTTTTTTTTTTTTTGAGAAAGCTTCTCCCTATAGCCACAGCTGGCCTGGAGCTCACTCTGTAGACCAGGCTTGCCTTGAGTTCACAGAGATCCACTTGCCTCTGCCTCCCAAGTGCTGGGATTAAAGGTGTGCACCACCATGCCCGGAACTAAAGATGGTTCTTAGCCACCATGTGGGTGCTGGGAATCGAATCTGGGTCTTTTGCAAGAGCAGTCAGCACTCTTAACCGCTGAGCCATGTCTCCAGCCCCTCATTCGAACCTTTAAACTCATTTATCCTCTCTTAATAGAATGATATTTTGTTGTGGCTTATATATAGTTGCTTTTTTTTTTTTTTTACTTGATTCATGACCTTTACTCCCCATTTTAAGCAGACGAATAAACAGATGTAATTGTCCGGTATGTTATTTTTTCCTGTATTTAACCATTGACATTACCTCTAGGCAGATATCTAGTCTTTCTGGGGCCCCAGGAGGGGCTACCTTGCTTACTCAATTAATTCTTTTATTATTATTATTATTATTATTATTTTCAAAGCAAATTCTTATTGAGGTTTTGTGCACTTCATACATTTCTTTTTTGAGTTTTCAATGTACTTATTAATAACTCTGTTTTTTTTACAAGAATTTTAATGCCTTTTTTTTTGCTTTGTAGTATCTCATCCAGCACACACCCTAACATTTTTGTCTTCATACAGAGATTAGATATTTATATATTTTATTGATGTTTTGCATATTTCATACATCACTTCTCAGTTCAATTTAGACACATTCCCCTTTCCATACCCCCACCTCACCCTGTTCCTGCATTATGCCATACATGTCTAGCATCTATCTCTCAGTCTTTTTTTTTTATATTTTCCCCCTTTAATTGTATCCTATTTTAAAATATGAATACATATGCTCCACCCATATACCTATACTACAAAATCTGAAAAGTGGTGAGTTAATTCTCAAACCCACTTTGGGATTCACCTTTTAACCATGCTGCTGCTTTCATATAAAGAAGAAATATAACATAGATGATGCTCAGTTTGCTTTGCAACTAGGGATTTTGTACTAGCATCCACAAATGAGGGACACCATACTTCGATTGTTTTTATGGGACTGTGTTACTTCACTTAGCATGTCTTTTGTTCTGTTCATTTACTTGCAAAGTTCATGATGTAATATTTCTTTATTGCTTCATAGAACTCCATTGTGTAGATGTACCACATTTTCTGTATCCACTCATTGGATGAGGGACATTTGGGTTGCTTTCAGCTTTTTGTTATTATGAAGAGAGCTGCAATAAACATAGATGTGCATGTGTCTTTGTAATAGGATGAGTCTTGTGGGTATATACCCGGAAGTAGTATTACTGGGTCAGGTGGTAGGCTCATTTTCAGTCTTTTAAGTGTTCTCCACACTGCTTTCCTTATCCCCCCTGTGTTGTTCTTTTTGCTCAGGGTTGCTTTGGCTATCCAGGGTCCTTTGGTTTTCCATATGAATTTAAGGATTTTTTTTTTCGAAGTCTGAGAAGAAACTCATGGGGAGTTTGATTGGGACTGCATTGAATCTGTATATTAATTTGAGTAGGATGGACATTTTTACTATATTAATTTTTCAAATCCATCTTCTGGTATCTTCTTCAATCTCTTTTTTCAGAGATTTAAATTTTCATTGTAGAAATATTTGGTGTCTTTGGTTAGGTTTGTTCTAAGGTATTTTTTAGTCTATTGTGAATGGGATGGTCTTCTTGTATTCCTTCTCCATTTGTTTATTCTTGGTGTAAAGAAAGGCTTCTGTTTTTCTAGGTTAATTTTGTATCCAGCTACTTTACTGAAACTCTTGATCATTTCTAGGAGTTTCTTGGTGGAGGTTTTTCCATCCACTATCATATTGTCTGCAAAAAGGGATAGTTTGGCTTCCTCTTTTTCAATTAGAACTCCTTTAATCTCATTTTCTTGTTTTAATGCTGTAGCAAGCATTTCAAGCACTATATGGAAGAGGAGTGGAGATAGGGTGCAGCTTTGTCAGGTTCCTGATTTTAAGGGAAATTCTTCTAATTTGTCCCCATTTAGGATGATGCTGGCTGTGGGTTTCTTGTATATGGTTTTAATTATTTTGAGGAATATTCCCTCCAGTCCAGTTCCCTCTAGGACTTTAAACATGAAGTCCTTGTGGATTTTGTCAAAGGCTTTTTCTGCATCTATCGAGATAACCATGTGATTTTTGTCTTTCAGACCATTTATGTGTTTTATGATATTTATTGATCTGCTTATGTTGAACCATCCCTGGATCTCTGGTATAAGTCTGACTTTGCCATGGTGAATGCTCTTTTTGATGTGTGCCTGTATGCAATTTTTAAGTATTTTGTTGAGATTTTTTGCATCTATGTTCATTAATAAGATGGGTGTATAGTTTTCTTTTTTGGTTGTATCTTTGCCTGGTTTGGGTATTAGAGTGATACTGGCTTCATAGAAAGAATTTGGGAGATTTCCCTCTGTTTCTATTCTTTTGAACAATTTGAGTAATAGTGGTTGTATGTCCTCTTTAAAGGTTATATAGAACTCTGCCATAAATCCATCTGGGCCTGGGCTTTTTTTAGTTGGGAGTTTTTGAATTACTATTTGACATATGTTATGGGTCTGTTTAAGCTGTCAGTATCTTCTTGAGTAAGCTTTGGTGAATTCCAGAATTTCAGATAGTCATCCATTTCTCTTAGGTTTTCAAATTTAGTAGAGTATAGGTTTTTAAAATATTCTCATATTATTGTCTGAATCTTTTTGATGTCTGCCATGACGTTTCCCTTTTTATCATGAATGTTATCAATTTGAAGCTGCTTTTTCTTTTGGTTAACTGTGCTAGAGGTCTATCTATCTTGTTTATCCTTTCGAAGAACCAGCTTTTGGATTCATTGATTCTTTTTATGCTTTTCTTTGTATCTATTTTATTGATATCTGCTCTAAATTTTGTTATTTCCTCTTGTCTTTTGGATTTAAGATTCAGTTGTTGCTTCTCAAGTGCTTTCAGCTGCAGTGATAGATCATTTATTTGTGCTCTTTCTGTTTTGTTTTGTTTTTAATGTAGGCAATTAGTACTATAGATTTTTCCTCTTAGCATTGCTTTTATGGTATCCCATAGGGTTTGTTGTGTTGCATTGTCTTTTTTATTTAGTCCCAGGAATACTTTCATTTTTTTCCCTTATTTCTTCCATGATCTATTCACTGTTTAGGAGTGTGTTGTTTAGTTTCCCTGTGTTCCTGTAGACAGTAGGACTTATTCTGATGTTGATATTGAGTTGAATTGCTGATAGGATGCATGGGATTATTTAGATCCTTTTATATTAGTTGAGGTTTTTTTCTGTGACCCAGTATGTGGTCAATTTTGGAGAATGTTCCACGGGGTGATGACTAGAAAGTATATTCTCTGCTCTTTGGGTGGAATATTCAGTAGATATCTGTGAGTTCCATTTGGTGTATTCTATTGTTCAGTTCAGATGTCTCTCTGTTTATTCTTTGTCCAGTTGATGTGTTGAAAGGGCTCAGTGGAGTATTGAAGTCCCCTACTATTAGTGTGCTGGAATAATGTCTTGATGTCCTGCAGAATTGTGCTTATGAAGTTTGGTGCTTATATATTCATGATTGTGAAATGTTCATGGTTAATTGTTCTTTTCATAAGGATGTAATGGCCCTCTTTGTCTCTTCTGATTATATATATTTGAAGTCCTTTTTTAAAATTTTTTTAAAAATTAAATTTTTTAAATTTTTAAAATTTATTTTGTACATGTATGAATGTACTGTCTGCATGTAGGTCAGTGCACCCGTGTCATGCAATGCCACGGAAGTCAGAAGAGGGTGTTGGATTCCTCTGGAACTGGGGTCAAAGATGGTTCTCAACCGACATGGCCATGTGAGTGCTGGGGATCGAACCCAGGTCCTCTGCAAGAGCAGTCGGTGCTCTCAACCACTAGGCCATCTCTCCAGCCCCTTGAAGTGCTTTTTTCTGATATTAGAATAGCAACTCTTGCTTTCTTTTTGGTACCATTTTGCTTGAATTTTTTTTTTCTATCTTTACAACTTCAGTTGATGTCTATCCTTGAGGGTGAGATGGGTTTCTTGTAGACAGCATATAGATGCATTCTGTTTCCTGTCCATTCTCCCAATCTATGTCTTTGATTGGGGAGTTTATACCATTAATATTTAAGGTTATTATTTAGAGATGTGTGTTGCTTACTTTCACCTTATTTTCTGTTTGCATTCTTGGTTTAAGTTAGTGTTTTCAGATATACTGTTATCAATTATTCTCTTTTTTTATTTTTATTTTTGTATGTGTATAAATGTACTGTCTGCATGCAAGAGTTTGTGCACCCGTGTAGTGCAATGCCGCAGAGGTCAGAAGAGGGTGTCGGATTCCCCTGGAACTGGAGTTCTCCTGGAATTGGAGTTTCAGACGGTTCTCGGCCGCCATGTGGATGCTGGGGATCAAACCCGGGTCCTCTGTAAAAGCGGTCAGTGCTCTTAACTGCTAGGCCATCTCTCCAGCCCTATCAATTATTCTTTTTAGCTGCTTGGGGATAGTTGCTCCTTTCCTCTGACCTTTGAATTGCTTCGAGTATTTTCTGAAAGGTTGGTTTTCTGGACATGAATTCTTTCATCTTGTTTATGTCATGAAAGATTTTTCTTTCTCCTTTAGCTATAACTGACATTTTTGCTGGATGTAGTAATCTGGGTTGGAATCTATAATCATTTAGTACTGGGAATACTTTAGTCCATGTTCTTCTGGCTTTCATGGTTTGCATCGAAAAGTCAGCTATAATTCTGATTGGTTACCCTTTATATGTAACTTGTTTTTCTCTTGTGCCCTTCAATAGTTTCTCTTTGTTTTGGGTAGCTAATGTTTTATGTGTGATATGTCATAAGGAATTTCTTTTCTGATCTTGTCTATTTGGCATTTTATGTGCTTCTTGTATTTGTATGGGTTTGTCATTTTTCAGTTTGGGGAAATTTTCTTCTATTATTCTGCTGAAGATCTGATCAACACCATTTTCCTGGGACTCTTCTACTTCCTCTATCCCAGTGATGTGGAGGTTTGGTCTTTGTGTAGAGTCCCAGATTTCCTGATTGTTCCACTCGTGTAGTTTTTTTCTCATATTTTCATAATCTTTACTTGAGCATTCTAGTTCTTCTGTCTTATCTCCCTGACTTGATATTCAATCTTGTGCTTCATCTCATCTGTTACTGAGGCTTTCTCCCATCCTTTCCTGCTGATTAGATGTGTGTTCTATTTCCTTTTTCATCTCATCCTGTGATTTCCTTAGGATTTCCAGTTCCTTCTGGAGCCTGTCTTTCTCTCCTTCTGGATCCTTGATTTTCTGCTTGGTTCCTGTTTCATTTCAGCCTGGCGTCTTTTCAGTGTTTCCCCTTCCTTCTGGCATTCTTCCTTCTCTCCCTCTAGTTCTTTCTGGAGTTTGTCATTCTCTCCCTTCAGTTCTTTCATTTGTTCTTTACATTCCTTGATTCCTTTGAGTATGTCTATGTTTGTTCTTTTAAAATCCGTGTCCTGGGGTACCTCCAGAGAAAACTCGTTTTTGGAGTCTTCCACAGGACTGTTAGAATTTGGTGGGGATTCATTGTTTGCTTTTCCCATGGTGTTGATTTTTCGTTGTGCCTTTGGCATGTGGATTTTTTTTATTGTAATATGATGTGAAATTGGAGTGTTTCTTCCTTGAGTTGAAGGGCTGTTCCTCTAGATTAACTGAGGAGTGGCAGGTTTCCTGTCTCTTCTTTTACCTGTGACACCAGCTTCTATAGCTCTTCCCACAATGATGACCACAGGGGGGTGGGGGGTAGTGGTTTGGCCTCCTGTGCACAGTCCCTACCTCAGCTTCAGTCCCCATGGAGTCACTCAGAGGTGTGCAGAGTTGCCTGCACCCTTACAGGTCTGAGCAGGAAGTCTGAGCAGGAAGTTGAGCCTCTGCTGGCCTCCTTGTGCACAGTCCCTACCTCAGCTGTAGTTCATGAGTAGTGCAGAGGTGTGTGAGGGTGCCCACACCCTTACAGGTCTGAGCAGGAAGTTGAGCTTCTGCCAGCCCTCTGCGCATAGTCCCTACCTCCACTGTAGTCCATGAGTCCCTCAGAGGTATGTGGAGGTGCCCATGTCCTTACAGGTCCGAACAGGAAATTGAGCCTCTGCAGGGCCCCCTGGGCAAAGTTCCTACCTCCCCTATAGTCCGAGAGTCATGCAGAGGTGTGAGGAAGTGCCAGCACCCTTACAGGTCTGATCAGGAAGTTGAGCTGCTCCATACATTTCTTAATCAAATCTAGACCCACTCCCCCTCCCTGTCCCCCCACCCTACCAGAGCTCATGCATTCTGCCATACATGCCTTTCATCTTTTACTCAGTCTTTTTTTTTTTTTTTAATTTTCTATGCAGAAGTTTATTGTTTGGGGCAGAAGTTTACTGTTTCGGTCAGTTCTTTGATCCAGTCTTTTTTGTTGTTATTGTTCCTTCCAATTTCTATCACTCCAAAATATGCATATATGCATGCCACATATATATCAAGATTATGACATCATAGGTTTTAGCAACCTCAGTTTATGATTTCTTTTTTTTTTTCTTTATTAGACTGAAAGATGTCATGTTTGAAGGCTCCTCCTTGGCAAGCCCAAACCACCATCAGTCCTGCCCTTGTGCTCCACACTGGGGTTTTCCCTTCCCATGGTCACCAAATGAGGTCCAGTAAGCACTGCGTCCTGTCTTGATCTTCCTGTACTGGTCTCCATGATATAGCCTGAGTAGTCCAACAATGGCAGTCTATACTCTGAAGAGGCTGAAACCCCAGTACCTGCTGAGTCCACAAGCTGGATGTCTCAGCGGACCCCATCTGGCACTGAACTTTTGGAGAATTCTTGGAGAGACATGAGTCTTCAGTCCATATTGGAAGGTTGAAAAGCTGTGTCTCAAGTCTTTGAAGGATGACAAAAGCAGTGGCAGCCACAGGATAGCTGCATTTGCCAGTAAGAATTGAAGACAGGCAAAACAGTGTTTTTTCTTTTCTTTTCTTTTCTTTTCTTTTTGTCATTTTACTAAGATCTCAAGTTTTATACCTGAAGTACAATTTCTCAGGTTTTTCTTATTATTTATTTCTGGTTATACTTTCCTTTGGGATGTTTAAGGCCACACAGCTAAGATTAACCAAGATTTTTATTTTCTCAAGGTCAGTTGAGGATCTTGTCCTCAGGGGTTACTCAGATGTTGGGGGGAGCCCCTGGCTCCTTTTGGCTTTTCATTTACCAGTTCCATCCACTCGAGGACAAAGTCAGGTCTTGCTAGACCAGGCTTCCCTTTTTGAAGCATGAGCAGACATTCCTCCTTATAGACTGGACACTGACTGAAATCCCATTAGTGGATCTCCAAGACCTCCCTACACAGGAAGACTGGTAACTCACATTTGCAGAATATTTCAAGAGATGCCCCCACGCATAGTCCCCTGGGACTTAGTTGACCTCTGAGGGCAAGGAATAAAGTTACCCCTTAAGTCCCTCAGCCAAATTGGTATGGGCATTAAGTATCTTCGTTATGTATAAGTTACACCAGCTTGATACTTTTAATTACTGTATAATATTTTAGAAAAGTCATGGCCAAAAGCTCAAGCAGCCTTGTATAAGAAATACTAAGAAGCACTCCCATAAAATAAATACTTAAGAAGAGATTAAAGCACAGGTAAAACATTAAAAAAAAAACTAAACATGCAATGTGCCCTTGCTACTTCCTTGAAACAAGATTTTCCTTTAGTTCTCTACAATTGTCTCATTCTTTCTATGGAGCTGTGGTCTCATAGCTTCTACTCCCCCATGCAGTTCAGTTTCTCTGCCCCCACTGTGCACACTGCCTTCTATGCTGGACCCGCTTGTTGTTGATACACCTGTCTGAGTTGTCTCTAATTGTATTGCACCCAACATTTTATTTTATAGAACATCATCTATGATGACAGCGTTAGAACAAACTATAATTACAGAGGAAAACAATAAGAGTTAGTCTATAGTCACAAATGTCTTTACAATCTTTATTGTTTTATGTGAGCTAGAATGTTGCCATGTCACGGAGGGTAGCTTAGAACTTGTGATCCTCCTGCCTCAGCTTATCTACTTGGATTACAATGTGTGTCACCACATCCAACACATCTATTCTTAGCTCTGTGTCATTATTATTTTGACCTGCATTTCCCAGAATTTTGTCTTAACCAGTTCACATTTCAACAGTTCAGGGGTAACTGCCTAGTCCTGAACTTTTGGTTCAGTGTGACATGGAGCTGGAAATATTGCCTCTTAATGAGACCATGTACAACATTCTGAATTTCAACCAGGATTCGGGGGTCACTGGCACTGTCAGTTACACTGCATGAAGTGAGAACTCAGAACCTTCAAATAATAGGCTATAATTTTCCATTTTTGTCACACCATAAGTAAAAGGATGGGAAAATGTTTGAATTTGTATAAGGTCTCCGGGTCAGCAAAATCATCATGACAGTAGATAGAAGTATTGAAAATATGGGGTCACAGGGAGTGTTCACATGGATCCTCAAGACAAAGCTCCTAGAAGAAACAGCCTCAGGCATCTGAATTTGAGCAAATATTACAGGAATAGCAATTGTTTCAGAATATAAGCACTAACATTACTTTACTTATTGCATAGAAAAGTCTCAAAGCATAAAGCTATTTTGAAATAAGTTTCACGTAGGTGTTTGCCACTCACAAACAAGATATCCTATTTACTTAGAAATACTCTGTACTAATTTGTATTACTTCTTAGTTCCATGAGCTTGGGTTCACTGAATCTAAATTTTATTTATTTAAAAAGCACAAACAGAATTGTTTTACATGTAATGCTGTATTTTATTGATTTGAGAGATGAAAAATTATCCGGAATTAAATGGCATGTAGGAATCTATGGTCATCTGTGAAATAAAGCTTCTCAGGATTTCTCTTTACTGCATTTTTTACTTCGGTTCTTGTGGTGGAGATGGGACCTCTGGTAGTGCAGCTCTGAGCCATACTCTTTCCTTTTACAAGTGCCACTGGACCTTCTGTTAGGATCCTTGCTTATGTCCACTGCAGGGACAACTGCCAAGGTTGCTGGCCTTGGTGCTGAAATCATTCCCCTGTGCTTGGCTTCCAACAGGCCCTGCCTGCCTTGATTTGCTTTGCATAAAGCTCTGCTGGAGAGTCCTCTTCTCTCCTGCATGAGGTGTCTGTGGCTATATTTTACCTTTATCTCATTTTGTCCTTAATAATCTAATTCCACATTTACAGTTCCAATTGGCACCTCTATTCGAGTGGCAACCTTGACTAGCTGTGTCTTCTCAAGGTCCTATAGCCTCACTTGCCACAGTATCAGCCTCCATGATCCAGTACTGCTGTGTGTGTGTGTGTGTGTGTGTGTGTGTGTGTGTGTGTGTTGCTGTTTGTATTGTTTTGTTCTATGGTAACTCCTTCGTTTCATTTCCAGTCTCCACTACTAGGACCATTATCTTCCAAGAAGCTAAGCTAAAGACTGCAAATTCATCGTTTTTCATATGCATCTTCACCATCCTTTAAAATTATTTCAATTTTTGATCAGCTTCTGGTATCCTTGGATTTTGTTCTGCATTATAAAGTTTTATTCTTGTAGGCCAGCCCCAGATCATGTTTCAGGACAGAATAGTTAGTAACAATTATTGGACTCTCCTTTTCTATGTTTAGTTGTAACACAGTTTCCAAGTTAATCCCAGAATGCACAGCTACAGAAATATTGTTTAAAAATGTAAAGATTAAAACAAATATACTAAGCCACAGCTTCTTTGTCACTAAGGACAGGTCCTAGTCAAACTTTTCTCCTATGCCCTCATGTTGGTTCTCAAGTTTTGCTCTCCTAGGGGTACTCAGTAATGTATGGAGCCATTGTTGCTTATTACAAACACTGGTGAGATGGCTTAGTGTGTAAAAGCTCTTGCCATGCAAGCCTGAAAATCTGAGTTAAATTCCAATTCCACAAAGTTATCCTCTGACTTCCACACATGCCATGGCTCAAGCACACATTCTTCCTCTGTCACATACACACCCCCCCACACACACAAACACACACTCAAACAAGCACATATATATATATATACACAAACTCACCACTGTGACCATTTGATACAACAAAAAATGTTATGATTAAATGTCAAGAGCACCTGAGTTAAGAAATACTGTGGCTTAGGCATATTCTATTGCTCAAGTTTTTTTTTTTTAATTTGTTATGAATTTTGCATCTTCTCTTCCTTTAGTGCCCTTTTTAATTTTTCCCAAATGCTCAACCCTTATTTATCCTTTAAGACTGTTCTAGTTTGTGTTCCATTGCTGTGACAAAACACTCTGACCAACACCAACTTGGGGAGGAAAGAGTTTATTCAGTTCACATCTCCTTGGTCACAGTTCATCACTCAGGGAGCCCAAGGCAGGATCTCAGGGCAGGAACCTGGAGGCAGGAGCTGAAGCACAGGCCATGGAGGAATGCTGCTTACTGGCTTGCTCCCCTGGCCCATGCCCAGCCTGCCTTCTTATATGGTACACAACAACCTGCCCAGGGTGGTACCACCCATAGTGGGCTGGGCTCTCCCACATTGCCCAACAATCAAGACAGTCATGGCCACAGGCCAGTCCAATGGAGCCAATTCCCCAACTGAGGTTCCCTCAAACCAAGTGAAGTTGACACTAAAGCTATCCAGCACAAAGACCTATGGAAAATGTTCCTTTTCTGTTCCACCATCTCCTATAGCCCTGAATCCCTCTATGTAAGACACTCTTTAACTGCGATGGCATTTCAACCCATTGTCCTGAAACACCACCAGGACCTTAGTTTACTTTCTGTTCCTATGATCACCTTCATGTGATCAAAGCTATTTATTTTCTTACATGACTAAAATACTGCCCATGTTGGCAAATGTGCTCATGTTAACATCCTAGTATCAAATAATACTCTTAGTATTTGCACAAATATTCTTTCTTTCCATTTCTGAATTCACTCTCATAGCAGGTTCATTAATCTGATAAAAACTGTAGACAAGACAGGCTCCTCAAAGATCACAATTATCTAGCCAGAGCTTTAATAAGAGAATAAGAAATTGGGTTACTATTGAAAAAAGAAAGTGGGATAATTGCGGGACCATAGGGGTCACACTAGGCGCCTCCAGAATCAGATGGATCTAACGAGGTAATTTCCTAGCATCTATTCAAGGAATATTTGTCAAAGGCATTTTCAAAGTTCCTGGGGTGGGATAATTTTCATGGCAATTTGCTATAGTTTAGTTTAGCATCCAACAAGACCACGTGTTGCGAACAGAGTTTTCAGAGCCAGAAAATAGTGGTTGGCTCTGTGGTTGGAACAGGATGCAGATAGTAGTACAGAGACATCGACATTTATTTCCACACTTAGGAATCACACATTCTCATAGTCACATTCAGGCACAAACTCCACACAAACTTCATGACGACACTGGGAAAGACCCGGTGCTAGGTTTTAAAGTTCTAATAACTTTAGGTAGTCGTGACGAACAACCGTTTAACTCTGAATAGCTTTTTGAAAATGCTTATCTCGGGCTGGAGAGATGGCCTGGCGGTTAAGAGCGCCGACCGCTCTTGCAGAGGACCCGGGTTCGATCCCCAGCGCCCACATGGCGGCCGAGAACCGTCTGAAGCTCCAATTCCAGGAGAACTCCAGTTCCAGGGGAATCCGACACCCTCTTCTGACCTCCGCGGCATTGCACGACACGGGTGCACAGACCTGCATGCAGACAGCACATTCATACACATACAGAAATAAATAAAATTAATAAAAAAAAGAAAGTGCTTATCTCTTTTTAGCCTACTTTATTTCAATATCTTACAATATTTTGTTCCATTCTCTGAAGAGAAAATAAACCAGGCATAATTGATGAAGTTCCATGACTGTTTTCATAAGTGCAGCCTGGGACTTTTAGAGCATAAAGTTACTTCACATTGATTATCTGAACCTGATTTGGTTTAGCTACAGGCAAAACTTCAATCACAATCTATCAAGAATGAATGAAAATATATTTGCTCCTCCAACCAGTGCACAATACTTAGAAAAAAAGTGACTGCTTTCAATTCACAGATATGAAAGCTTTCGATCACACACCTCACAAAACATGCCACGAGATTTTATTGTTTCATTTTATCAGCCCAATATCCTTACTGAAGCATGCAGTAAATGAAATCGCACATTATAACCTATCCAGAATCAGCTCTTGTTGCATCAAAGTAGTTCTGCTCATTCCGGGTTATATAATGCACTCACTACTCATGACACATACTTCATCAGGCAAAGTGTCATACTGGAACTTTTGATCATTTTGATTGGAAAAAGGAGTTTCTATTATACCCAGAGAATGAAAATGAATGGTAAATACTGCTACATATTAGCATTCACCTGTTACACCCAAGTAAAACAACAGTAACAACAAAACGGATCATTAAAGCCTAATAATTCACTCAATATACCCAATGTAATGATGTACTATATGAGACCAGTGAGATGTCTCAACAAGTAAGGATACTTGCTACGAAGCTATATGACTTCTGTTTGAACCACAGGAATCACACGGTGGAAGGAGAGAACACACTCTCAAAAGGCATCCTCTGGCTTCTGCACATGTGCTTGTGTGCACACAGACACACATACACAATAACTAACTATATAAATAAATAAACAAACAAATAAGCAAATACATTTCTCTAAAGGTACCTACTATTCCTATGGCATTATTATTCAGATACTTCATTTAGATAAAAATTCCTACCTTCATAGATCTTATATTTTCATATTTACATGTGAATATACATAATCTTCAGAGTATACTCTCACACAAATGCATTTCTCTTTTGATAGTCTATAAGATTCTCTGTATAAGACAATTTTCTTCCCTGCTTACCTTTGCAATACAGAGAGCTTTTAGAGGGTTTTATATTGGTGCACATCTTTAATCCCAGCACTCAGGAGGCAGAGGCAGGTGGATCTCTGTGAGTTCAAGGCCAGGCTGGTCTACATAGTGAGCTTCAGGCCAGCTGGGACTAAAGGGAGACCCTGTCTCAAAAAGCCAAAAAAAAAAAAAAAAGAAAGAAAAAAAGTATATTGTGATTACATTGTCTCTTATGCCTAGTCACATAATAGAAAGTATATGAGTCGCCTCCCAAAGCTCTTCTGTGTCTGTCAGATACCATGGTGGCAGCACTTTGTGGATAAAAAGACAGACAGCAGATGAATTTGGGAGGGAACAGGCCTGGCAGGAAGGAATAAGGATGAGCTTGATCAACACATATTTTGTTCATGAATAAAATTCTCAATAAACAAAAGAAGAAAAAAGATGAAAGGAAACCCAACATAGCTCAGCCAGGAATTGATTAAAATTAGACAAAGATTACAAAACCTGATTTAATTTAGAAAATATAACCACTTATGATCACCTGCCTAATTGAGTATATTCATCATGTCTGTTAAGGAATCTCATTCACAGAAAAGGCATTTAAGGCTATCGGCAGTGAAATCTCTAGCTCCCACTAACAGAAATGATCTCATGGGTTTCTTTAGTGTCAGTCTATTTGGCTGTTATTTACACAATCCCGTGATGATGTAAGAGTTTGCTATGTCTGAAAACAACTCACTCTTTTTCTATCCACCCCTCAAAGGACAGGAGCCATTCCAGAAGTCACATTCTTTACACAGACAACTCAGCACCTAGTATACGTAATTTTCTTTCACTTCTCAAGTTAAGTACCAAAGATTTTAAAGTTATAAAATAGCCCATCTGTAATATTACCAATATAATATAGTTGAGTCACCTAAACTGACCTTTAATCATCTGGATTGTTGAACCTACAAGTATTTTATAGAAGAACAGATGATGACGGAAGACGGGAGGAACTTGATAGAGTTCAGAATTCTTCTTTTGCCATGACTGAAGTAAAAATTTGGAAAACTATTATGTTTTATCTTCTCTTCATAAAGGATTTTGATGACTAATAAACAAATAAATAGTACTGAAGTTCAGAATTAAAATGGCAAAAAATTTTACCTTGTGAAAAAGAAAACTACACTGACCTAACCTGATTTCACTATAAAGTGATGAAACACTTTCTCTTGGACTTGTGTTTAGACTTCATTCAACTAGACAACAAATGTCCTTTTCAACTCCTAATGCCCCGGGTCTTCTGATGAGCAATGATTTTCCTTCCCACTGGTGTAATAGATTGTACTTATGGCCCTGGCTTTTTATTTATCCTTATTCAATTCCAACTTTTAAGCATTTGTCCAAGTGGTGGGTGTAATCTAGCACACTGAATTCTATCTCTGTGAAGTTTTTGCAAATACAGAATGTTAACTTGAATATATACACTTCTGAGTAGGTTGTTAAAAATACAAGGATAGAAGCCTATGGATAGCTTTACTCTTCCACTGGGTGAAGAGTAACTCTTCAAGTCGCTATAGTATCTCAGAACTCATCATCACAACACATTTTTCCTTTACAGGAAGATTAAATCCATTAGAAAGTTATATAACTGGGCACGCCAAAGAGTATAAACTTGTGTCTTTCTGCATATTCCCATGTTCAAATAGTCATCCACTTCAGTGGATGATTCACTCAATCTCTGGAATTGAGACATTCCAAACCCCTCATTACAAGGTCAACTTCAGTCAAGGCAGCCCGGTACCAATCTTGTCTCTACACAGAGTTGCTATTCATCTCCATCCACACTCTGTTTATAGGTGGCAGCTCTTCCCCTTGGGGCCTGTCAAAACCAGTTTTTCACTTCAGAGCCATTTAACAGTTTGATGACAGTGATCATGTTTCTCTAAATCTTATGTTTTCAGAGCTGAAAGATTTTTTATTTTATAACATTTTTCATACAACAGTTTCAAAAGTCATGCCACTATTTCAGAAACTGTCTGCTAAATCTGCTGGCTGTGACAATCCTTGAAACATACAACCTGAACCTGCTCAAAGCAGGTTGTAGTCCTTTAAACCCAGTGGGAACCTGAATGACTCAGAACACTGAATCTGAGGCAAATTCAATCAGACTTAACAAATGGGAACAAAGTGGCCTTGTGTTAACATACCCTGACTTGGGTTTTCCCAACTCCAAGATTAACACAGACACCCACAAATAAGTGCAAACAGCCAGCTTCAGGTAAGTTGACCTACTTATTTAACGACTTTTAATTCTCTGACTACAGACATATAGGCTAAACCTAGGTTTAGCATTACAGAAGATTTTGCTTAAAAATAATGCTTATCATCTCTATAAACATGTACACATAAAAATGTACACATAAATTTCTTGGAGTTGTGGTACTTTCCAGCAGGTGCATGCATTACCTACTGTCATAGTATAATGTACAAACACACACACACACACACACATACACATACACACACACACACACACACATGCACACACACAAAGGCACACATACAAACACAAAAATATTGGGCCACGGTCCAGGCATACTAATTACAGGATGCATTGTTTAAACATAGTCCATATCAATATTAAAAGTAAAGAAGCTTGAGAATCATTTTAGAACACATTTCTTTGACGAAACATGTTAACTCCTATTAGTCTCTCTGACAGCTATAGCAATCATCTTTCAAGTAACACCTCTGAGAATTTTGAAGAGTAAGATTTTCTTAATTTACGTCTATTCCATTCTCTTTATTTTCAATTGATTTTATAGTACCTAGTACCTATGATTTAATATTTATGTCTATTATCTTTCATAGCTAATTTTGATTTGTATTCTAAAATGTAAAGATTTTGGGGGAGTAGTATAGTACTTTTCAGTACTATATTTCCTTTGTCCTATTATTCTTAATTTAAAATTTAACATAACTCATCTAATTTGGGAATGGTGCCCCTTGCCTCTAGTCTCATCACACATTAAGAAGAGGCAGGAAAACTATTACAAGTTCAAGGTCAGATGGGTCTACATCGCAGATTCCTTTCCTACCAGGGCTACACAGTGAAACCCAGGATAAAAATATATAATTTTATAAAATATATAGTAAAACTCTGAAATGGATGAAGTAAAGTGAAAAATACTGCTGATCACCCAAAGACTCACTGGTGATCAGCATATCTATATTAATCAGCTTTTAATTAGCATATCTACAGTAATCAGTTGTAATATAAACTAATAACTGTCTTTTATTATCTCAAGAAAAAAAGATGTTCTACATTAAGACAGCCCTCCTTACCCTCTATGAATATGGAATTCTCTGTAGTTTTAGAAGCCATCACTCATTTACATGTTGGATAAGTACTTCTGGAACATCAGATAGACACTGGATTTTGGTACAGAGGATACAGAACTGTAACACCTTTTCTCCCCATGCATAAGCAGAGCTTGTCACATAGTGGTTATTCAACACAGATTTATAGAAAGGATAAAGGACCATCTCGCCCTTTCCCAACATGCAAGTTTTTTTGCTGTAGCAAACAAGTGGCTGTTGTATCAACTAAACCTGGAGAGAATGAGGGAAATTTGATGAAAAAGGCTTAGAGGAATGGGAGCTCCATCTCAGCTCTGTGGAGATCAGATGGCTTCTATGGAACAAAGTGGAAAAGCCATGAAGAAATGTAGTTATGTAAGCATAATCTTTAGGGAAAGGTTTGATCTGAAGATGAATTTAGACAGTCAACGGCATGGAAAAGTAATATTTATTATTGTATTTTTTTGGTTTTTTTGTTTTGTTTTTGATCTAAGACAGGGTCTCCCTGTAGCCCCAGCTGTCCTGGAACTTGCTGTGTAGGTGAGGTTAGCCTTGAACTCACAGAGATCCTCCTACCTCTTTCTCCCAAGTGCTAGGATTAATGGTGTGCACTACCACGCCCAGCATATATTGTATATTTTTAAAATGTGATTTAAAAAAATAAATAATCCAGATACAAATAAATCTTTGAAATATATAAAGTTTTGGAGAGAGTGTGGAGAAGGAAAAGAGTCACTCGTTGATGGTGGGAATGCAACCTGGTACACCCACTATGGAAAGCAGTGTGAAGAACTCCTAGAAAACTAAAAATGAATTTACCATGTGATCCCATTTGTTACTCCTTGGCATATGCCCAAAGGACTCATCCTACTGTAGAGATATCTGCATATCCATGTCTGTTGCTGCTCTTTTCAAAATGTTTCCACATTGGAGCTCTCCCAAGACCACCTGAAGCACAGGTAGATAGGAGCTGGGTGCTTTAGCAAGGCGGATTGTTGTTTGATGTAATTTAGTTGTCCATAGCATGATTAGTTTTTGTGGCTGTGGGGGCGGAATTATCCTCCCAGCTGGTATAAAAGGTGGGTTTGTGTGCTGGACAGCTTTAGTGTCAACTTGACACACCTGGGTTGAGGGAGCCTCAATTGGGGAATTGGCTCCATTAGATTGGCCTGTGGCCACATCCATGGAGTATTGTCTTGATTGTCAAGCAGTGTGGGAGGGCCCAGCCCACAATGAGTGGTGCCACCCTGGGCAGGTTGTTATGTACCCTATAAGAAGGCAGGCTGGGCATGAGCCAGGAGAGCAAGCCAGTAAGCAGCACTCCTCCATGGCCTGTGCTTCAGCTCTTGCCTCCAGGTTCCTGCCCTGAGTTCTCTTAGTTAAATGTAGATATAATTGGCTGTTGTCCACATTTGTTTTACTTAAAAAATCTGTATAACAATAATTGTGGATTGGACAAACTACAAATGTTCTCTATATTTCTCTGTTGTACAGTATCACCTTGTAGCATTCTCTTCACCTATAAGATGATTTAACTTAAATTAAGTTTCTTCCCAAGTTAATCATATACAGTAAAACAAAACAGCATGGGTGAATTTGATGAAATATGTCCCTTGATTCCTAACCCTATAGGTATGTATAATACAACTGCCTCTTTTCAGACTCATGGGTCAAAAAAACAAAAAACCTAAAAAAAAAAATAAATAAAATAACGGGGATACAGATAGACATTGGGTCTGAAATCTTTTGCAAAAACACTTGGCAATTAAATATTTATACAGTCTTAATGTACAGGAATAAGGTAATTGTGTGATTTGTGTTTTCTACAGGTTGTCTACTCAACATAAGTGTGTTTCATCTCGTAGAGTTAACGCTGAGAAAAAAAGATACAGCTTCACATTAAGTAGGATGTACCAGAAAGTGCCAACAGACAGAAAGGATGGCACATCTTAACATTGGACATTATTCACTGGAAGAGAAAGCCTTTTGGAATGTTGAAGATTGGCTCTTTAACTAATGCACATAAACCCCTCTGTGATCCTATCATGTTAGACTCTACCACTGATAATTAGAAATACAATTGAAAATTCTGGCTTTGGCAATAAAATGAAATCTTTTTATCCACCTTACACTTTAAGGGTTGTGTCTGTTGCCTTGGGAAGGTAAATATGAGGTTGTTTCTTGTTATAAGACATGAGTGAATGAAGTATCTTTCTTTTTTACCTCCCCCCATAGAACAACTAATTCTCCTGGATGATTATATTATGTTTATTTTGAATTTAGATTTTTGTATGTTTGTTTAAATTTCTCCGCTATACTGTGGATGAATGTTACTTATATGAGTCCTCACTTAGTCATGGTTTTTAGTTGACGCCGCATAGAGTGTCCATAAATGCCTTCGTCAAGAGGTCAGAAAGAGGTTGTCAGATCCCCTGAACATGGCGCTTCTACCAAACTAGGAATTCAGAGGAGCGAGATGGATTATATAGCTGCAAATTGTGAGTCGCCTTGAGGTTATCCGATACTACTAGAGTGTCCTTCGTGACACATGACACTAAGACATTCGTAAGCGGTTAAACATTAACTCGGCTAGAGAATAAGGGATCATTTAACTTCACCTTAAGCTTCACAGGGATAATCTCAAGTTATAATCACTCTACTTCCAAATAGCTTCATCCATTTTTATAATGCTATGTCCTTTTTATATTTGGGGAACTATTTAGTCGCCATTTATCATATAGTCTAAAGGATTAATTGATGAATAGTAGGTTTGTGTTGCTTCATTTTGCCTTATTATAATCCATTTGCAGTTTTGGTTTAGATTTCTACTTTCGCAGTTGTGGTTTTATTGATTTCTCCTCTTTCTAGAGGTACCAATAAAGAGAGGATGTTTGTTGCTCTTTTCTTCTGTGCTTTGAATTGTTTCAAGTTTCTCTGAAGGGTTGGTTTTTCTGGACACTCGTATTACTCTCATCTTGCTTTAATAGCATGGAAAGGGATTGTTTTTGTCTTTCTCAATCGTAACTCCAATCAATCTGCGACCACTAAATATGTGTGTATCATGGGTATACTGTCTTAAGCTTCTTAAATGGCGTTTCAATCTAAATTTCCCTTTTAATGATCAACGGAGAGAGTAAGGAGCTTTGGGCTGCAAGTTCGGTTAATTCTTAGAGTCCCTGTCGCATAGTCTTTGCAACATGAGGAGACATCGTTCAGTATGTATAATTTTATATTCAATAGGTTTCATCCGCGTGGTAATAAGGGTCACATGGTGTTTGATTTTTTCTCGTTGTGTAAGGATTAAGCACTTTTGTCTTTGTTTTTGGGGATCTATGCCTAGGGCGATTTTACACACTATAGGATTTGGGTGAGCTAATGGGAGAAGATATGTTGTCTTCTTTTGCGTGGAGTTTTGATCTGTTGGCCAGGAAGGTATCTATGTTGTGAGCCCTCTTTGCTACCTGTAGGTTTGTCATTTTATTTAGTTTAGAGGAGGGGAGAACTCTATCTTTTCTAACTTCATATTCTGTTTAAAGAATCTGAATCAATGGACAAATTATCTTCTTAGGGATGTGGGCTTTCTCCTTCCTTCTATTCCATGATGTCGGAGCGTTAGTGAGGTATCTACTTATGTTCCAATGAGAGCTCCACACCACATGTTCCACCTGGCTTGCTTCAGACTCTTACTGTGAATATTCTGCACATTTTTCCACACTAATCTTTTCTCACTATAGAGGTTTCTATTAGAGTGTGGCTATGCCCATATAGTTTTACCTTCCAGGTCTGATATCCTTTTCTTCTGTATTCTAGCATTTCCTCCATAAATTTACTTCTGATGCGGGTTTTCTCACCTATTCTCTTATGCTCCTCTTTAATCTGGCATTCCTTGATGGTGGGATTGTGAGTATTCCATTTTCATATCCTCTATCTCCACCATTGATGATTTGCCATTTAGTAATTTTTCCACTTCCTCATCTCTCCTGATAGCTCCATTTGCAGCTTGCTACTGGATCCTTTCGTGAGTATGTTTCTACTAGTGAGTATTTTTATTCAGACATAGCTACAATCACAGACCTTCTTGGTCATATTTTTAGCTCGAGTATAATCGCACACAATTGTCACTTCTTCCGGTAGAGGTTTAGTTTACACTATTAACTTATCCATCTTCCATAAGCGATGTGTGTCTGTCTTTCTTCTGAGTTTCATTCTTCTTTCTTATTCTTTGATTTGCTCTTTCTTGTACTTCTTTAATATTTTCACAATGTACTTTTGATATCTGTGTCCTGGGCCATCCCCAGGGGGATCACACTTAGGAATCTTCCATAGGTTTGGTAGAGCTTGTGTGGGTTATCCTGCCCTTTCCCATGTTGTCTCCTCATGTCCTGGCAGTATGGCTTCTCCTTGCCTGTATTCCAATGTGGGTCCCAAATGCCTCTTCACTGTGTTGAAAGACTTGCTTTGCTTGCTTCCTTTAGATGGCTTTCATTGTTTATTTGATTTGATTTGTTTTTTTTCCCTTTACTCCTTGCTTTGTGTAGTGGACTTCTCTAAGCTTTAGGCTTTCTATTGGAAATCCAACTCACTTGTCCCTTTCTGTTCTGATTCTCCAAAGAATCCACTGACACTCCTTCCTTTGGTATTCCCAGTTGCGGGGTGGGGGTCGGGGAGCGGGGTGCTCTTAGCCGCCCTGGTACTGTGCTTCAGTGTGGTCTTGGAGATCTCCAATCTCAAGACTACACCAAACTGTTCTAGTTTGTCTTCCAATTGCTGTGACAAAACCTCTGACCAACACCAACTTTGGAGGAAAGGGTTTATTCAGGCTTACATCTCCTGATGCACAGTTCAGTCACTCAGGGAGCCCAGGCAGG
>VZQC01004414.1:696183-774597 GCA_009823505.1 Rhizomys pruinosus
ACCACTCCTGGGCATGTACCCTCAAGACTCACCCCACTGCAGAGATACATGCACAGCTCTCTTCAATAGCAAGAAGCTGGAACCAACCCAAATTCCCCTCAGCTGACTAGTGGATAGAGAAAATGTGGTACATCTACACAATGGAATTCTATGTAGCAGTAAAGAAAGATGACATCATGAACTTTGCCAGTAAATGGCTGGAGCTAGAAGATACCATGCTAAGTGAAGTAACACAGTACCAGAAAAACAAATGATGAATGGTATCCCTCATCTGTGGATGCTAGCACCAATTACATAATTGTATGGCAAACTGAGCAACGTCAATGTGATCTGAAAACAACTGTGCTCTTATACTGTAGAAACCCTTAAAAAATAAACAAAGAAAAAAAAGTTCCAATGATCAATAAAGCATTTGACTAGGCAAAGAAAATATTTCCAGAATAGAACCAACCTAAATGTTCTACGACTTCAAATGGATAATGAAAATGTGGTCCATGTGCACAATGGACTTCTAGAAGTAAGAAAAGATGAAAGTATGAAATTCGCAAAGGGAAATATATAGAACTAAAGACTTATAACAAATGAAGTAACACAAACTCAGAAAAGCAAGTGATGTATGTTCTCTCTCATTTGTGGATTGTAGCCCCAGTCCTTTATATGTGAGTATATATCCTGATATGACACCAGAAGTCAGGAAAATGGAAAAGAAACAGATGTAAAGGAAAAAAGAGCCAAAAAGATGGGGCTAATGGGGGACCAGATGCTACTGGGCAGGAAGTGGGGAAAGTGGGGGTGCTCGGCTGGAAGCAGAGGAAAGAGGGGCATGCAGGGGCTTATGGTGGTGAAGAGGGAGGGAAATTAGGAGGGGGATGTTGGGGAGTTGGTGTTATTTGGGGTGGGGATATTAGGGAACTTGGACTGGTTAGGGAGGAGGTAGGTTGGACGGGGGCACAGAAAGTAGAGATTAATGAATCTTGGAGGCTAGAGAAGCCAGTGGGAAATGCATTGCCCTCCAGAACACCCCAAGAAAAGCACATACAGTGTCTGAACATTAGCGTGTATGTATACGTGGGGGCAAGATGGCAAGGGGCACAGAGCCAGATAGGAGAGACTTCCCTAAGAGTGGTCAGAGTAGCCCAAGATTGCCAAAATAGCACAGGCTATTGCCAGGACTCTATATGTTATCTTCCAGAATGCAAATATAAGACTCTACTGCTGAACACAGGACATACATCAGTCACAGGACTTGGAGCAATGGAGCAGGAACTGATCTGGAAGCATAGAGGACACTCTGCAAGCTGCTAAGGGAGAAAATCAATCAACGGTCCTTCCCAGTCCTAAAGCCTATTAACCAGAACCACTGGCACAGCAAACTACCTGTATTGATGCAGTTATCCGGGGATTAAGCAACAGCTATGTAATCGGACCTAAAGTCCTCTCAATGGGAGTCAAATCATGGCTGGCACTGTGACAACAGCCAAATACACGTGGTGTTTCAGTTTCTCTTCAATTGCTGCAACAAAACCCTCTGACCAAAACCAAAGGGCTTATTTGGCTCACATCTCATGGGTCACAGTTCATCACTGAGGGAGCACAGCATAGGAAATCAGGGCAGGAACGTGGAAGCAGGAGCTGAGGCATAGGCCATGGAGGAGTGCTGCTTATTGACTTGCTTCCTTAGCCCATGGCCAGCCTGCCTTCTTATACTGTACATAACAATCTGCCCAGGGTGGCACCACCCACAGTGGGCTGGGCCCTCCCACATAACTCAACAACCAAGACAATACTCCACAGACATGGCCATAGGCCAGTCCAATGGAGGCAATTCCCTAATTGAGGCCCTCTTAACCCAGGCGTGTCAAGTTGACACTAAGCTATCCAGCACACATGGCTAGAGAGTTCATAGAACCTAGAGGAAACCCTGTCTCTGTCCTATCTCTAGACAAATGAAATTTCTTACCACAGGCTAAATATGGATCTTTATATTTATAGCCAGGGTTAGCATACACCATTCATCAAAGAAGCTTCTTTTTGCAACAGCTGGAGGCCACTGCAGACTTTCACAACTGGTCACGCACAAAATATCTAATAGGTGTCCAGTCTTAGATGACATATCTATGGTGGAACATTTATACCTGTGCTTCATAGTAGAGAGAAAACATCCCTCAATTCTCACCAGTGAAGCTTGCTTATATACCAATGTGATGCACACAGAAGGCAACAACTGGCCAAGTTTTAGAGAGTAAGAGACTGCAGAGAGTGTGTCCCTGGATAGGACTTCTATGTTAAAGCTCACCTACCCACAGCTCAGAGGCTATGGTAGAAGAGTGGGCAGAAATATCATAAGGGCCAGGGTTGGTCCATGAACATAGGGAAACGGGCTTTCTGGACACCAGAAGCTTACACATGTAAACTTGTGGCCATTCTAGCTTAGAGCTTAAGACACATGCCAACTCTCAATCAGACAAGACCCAGAGTGGAGTGAGGGAAATGGATGGTGGACCAGCCCTACTCTGGGAACCACTGGAGACTGAATACTACCAGGTGGGAGAAGTAGACCTTACTTAAAATCTCTAGATAGACCTAGACTACAGTGGATGGATTTGCATTGAAAGATATCTGGGTAAAATTGCTTGACTGGATAGAACATAACATATCTGGCAGAATGCATAAGGTCCAGTGTGCAGACATGAATTGGGGAAAGGGTCTATTTTGATTAAGAACTGCTGTATGAAATGTACAAAAGTACAAAAAGTTTTAAAAAATATGAGACTCTGGCGGCATCTAGTAGAAGGATCTCCTTTCCATACACGAGCAGAGCTGCTACCACTAAAGTGCTGGAAAATCCCATCCAGGATGCATCTATTCAAATCTGTGTCCTCAAATGCTTCTGGTTGTGGATCCAAGCCCTTCAGTCTGATCAACCTACTGGGTATCACACCAATTCAGAAAGATGAACCTCAAGGCCCCAGCCACACTCTTTGCCCTTGCCACACACACACACACACACACACACACAAATCTATTGAGTAATGAGCCTGCAGCCACCCATGCTCTAGAGGAGATCTCAAGAGGGTGTTTTGTTCCATTGTTTAATTCTGCCTTCATTGGTGGGCAAAAGAATATCTTCATGGTAATGGTGAAGACTCAGCCCTTTCCCTGTCTCCATATGGGGACATTAAGTATAAGGGAATCTCAGCAAGAACTCATGAGAGCTATTACTGAGTTTTCAGATCCTTCCTACCAGGGATTCAGCTTCTAGGACCTCTAAACTGAGGATTCTAGATTTAAGAGAGGATGCTATCTGTAGGACTGTATGCCCTGGAAGCTATTCTAAGTTTCAGTGCTTCATCCTGTGCTTATTCTGAACAGTCTGCCCAGAAAATAGAGAAGTGCAGTTTAGTATTGCAAATGCAAAATCTGAGGTTCAGTCTTCCAGGCAGTCTGTGCAATTAATAGTTGACCTTTCTATTGATCGTGCCTGGAAGGAAAGGATTTTTTTTTTCTTTGCTTGTGAGTAGAGTAGAGCAGAGTTTAACGTCCTTGCACCTCTGCTGCCAACTGATAAATTGTGTAATTGTAAAAGCATCTTGAGGTTCCTGAATTTGAAATGTGTTAATCACCTGGCAATTGATATGACTTCTCTGAGTGAAGTCACTAAA
This sequence comes from Rhizomys pruinosus, assembly GCA_009823505.1. Lineage (NCBI taxonomy): Eukaryota > Metazoa > Chordata > Mammalia > Rodentia > Spalacidae > Rhizomys > Rhizomys pruinosus. The sequence goes on from VZQC01004414.1 coordinate 699,846, forward strand.
GTTTTGTCTAAGCTGGTTCAACCTGGTTTGTCTAAAATCACTTGTACATCTTTCTTTCTTTTTTTTTTTGTCTTTTTGAGACAAGGTCTCCCTGTGGTCCCCCAGCTGTCCTGGAACTCACTATGTAGGCCAGGCTGGCCTTGAATTCACAGAGATTCGCCTGCCTCTGCCTCCCAAGTGTTGGGGTCAAAGGTGTGGGCCACCACACCAGGCCACAACTTTCAATGGGAAGGGCTTTAAAAATGTCACTACTGCTGGGCAAGCTAGCACACACCTTTAATCTCTGCACTGAGAAGGCAGAGGAAGGCAGATCTCTGTAAGTTCAAGGCCAGCCTGGTCTACAGAGTGACCTCCAGGCCAGCTGAGACTAAAGGGAGACCCTGTCTCAAAAATACCAAAAAAAAAAGAAAAGAAAGAAATCACTACTTACCTGAGGCGAATGTCCAAACTCAAAGCTCACTTGTCTTCTTCCTCCCTCACGGATCATCTTGGAAATATCCCGAGAGTCTCCCACTAAGCTTGGATTTCCTGAGCCTACCTTTCAGTGGAATTTCTAACAATCATTTCAAATTTCTGTTCCAGTGCCCTTGTACCAGCTGTCTAAAGCTGTTGAATCTTAATAATAGTTGTTTATATTGGGGAGATTGTGAAGCCTTTCAGGATCTGCTGGAGAATGTTTGGGGTATCCTAAGGCATTTACAAATAGACCATTGCCTGCTAACAGGTTCTACAATGTCTGTTCTCATCCCAGCATGAAGCCACTTTTCCCAACTCCATGTGTTTACATTTGCCTAGAACCTCATAACTATGTCTATTCGCTCACGAATTCTGCATCAGGTAACACCCCTGGTGAAGTTGAAATATGTGATTTATCCTATCCCCATGTACTGTTTCGGGATATGGTATTTTCAGGGCAGGTGAGACCTTCAGCAGCTTGCTGATATACAAGCACAAGTAAAGGAGATGCTAGAGGCAGCACAGTGGAATGACATGAAATGGATCACTTATTCTGAGTAAATTTAACCTTCAAACAAAGATTCCACTTAATACCTGTCCTGTGGCAAGAAGGAAAAGATGACTAAGAGAAAGTTCCTCCCTCCAGCCACTCAGAGGCCAAACGTCTCCCATGTTTATTTGTTCCTCTACTATGTCTTAGTGCATTTTGGAAAGTTGTGTGAATTTATTTTATCCCAAAGTGTGTATCTCTTCTTCTAACATGCTCAGTTCTCTGCAAAGTGTCCTCTAGCCCGTTGGATATCTCTTCACGAGAGTCTACGGATTAAGTGGTAACAACTTAGAGGCCTTCACTCACTTCAGTTATGCTGCTTTATGGCAAGGTGCAAAATGCCTGAGACAACAGAGTCACAAGGAGAAAACGGTTGTTCCCACATTTCTAAGATATTGAGAGAACAGTGAAAGTACCAGCGTCGTGGGATTTAATGTCAATTAACAGCACTTTAAAAAAGTGTAATTCCGTGGTTGCTCAGTATTGTTTCCTTGGAACTTAGACAAAGCAGGAAATGGCAGAGAAACTTGCTGAGGGAGATCGTCTCACCTCATGAGTACCCGAAACCAGAGAGGGAAATAAATAGCTTGGAGTCTCGCCGGGCGTGGTGACGCGCGCCTTTAATCCTAGCACTTGGGAGGCAGAGACAGGTGGATCTTTGTGAGTTCAAGGCCAGTCTGGTCTACAAGGTGAGTTCCGGGACAGCTGGGGCTACAGGGAGACTCTGTCTCAAAAAGACCAAAAAAATAAAATAAATAAATAAATAAATAAATAAATAAATAAATAAATAAATAGCTTGGAGTCTCCACATATCCTTCAAGACTTCGACTTACAGCAACCTCCATATTTGAACTATCCTGCTCAAAGATTCTACAACATTCTACGGAACTATGAGCTTGGGACCAAGCCTTGATCATATGAGCTTGGGAGGATGTTCATGAGTCGAGCTGTAACACTTCCTGTTCATGCTTTAGTTTTCTTTCTCTACTTCAGGGTATTTTCTTTTACTATACCATGTATGTTTCCTTCATGGTATACCTGATTCTGTTTGAATTTACTGCTTTTTTCTTGCATTAGAATTTCCATATTTGTTGTGCTATATGCATCCATATGTGGCTATTGAGTCCTTGATATGTGTTACTCCAAAATGTGTTTATCATAAGTGGTAAACCATGTTGTATTTCTAAGACATGGTAAGCGAAATGGATGTAACATTACAAATCCAAAATTTACTTGTATTGTTAATATGTTAAAATGTGAATATACTTCATTTTAAAGATATTATTCATTATAAAACTCAAGGGTTGTTCCTGTCACATGTTGAAATATCAAGAATACTACATTCCAAGGATTTAGTAAGAAACAGAATAAAAAATAGTCATACATGTAGTATTTTCTTGAAACAGCCTATATTAGAAACATCTAGTAAGAAAAGAGTACAAACAAAATGTTTATATTTTTCCATGTTTAAATGAGAACATGCTGGATTTCAGACAACCCAGCAGAAATATAGTTAAATTTACAGAATTTTTTATAAATACATATTGAGATGACATTGAAGTAGGTTTAAGATATATGAAACAAATATGAATTGATTTAAGTTTATGTTGATTATATTTTTATGATAAAATTTATATTAGAAAGTTAAGGAGAAATATAATTAAAAATAACATTCAAATCTAGTGTGGTATTTACTTGATAACACATATCATTTCAAAGAAGGCAAAGCAATAATAGATAATTAATGTCATTCAGAGATTTTATTCTGCTTGCATTATGCTATGATATTATAAGGAATTTCAAAGACATAATGAATTGTGCATGTAATGAGATTGATTTATATTGCTTCCCTGTTAACATGACATTATCTTTGGCTTTTTGTGTTAAATGAAATATTAAATATTGACAAAAATTTAAATACTACAAATATGAAGAAATCTATGATGTGTATAAAAAGATATTGTGGGACTATATGTAGCATCTCAGTTGATAGAGCCAATAACATGATTATTATCTAAAATAATATAAAACCCAACATTCTGACATTTTATTTGAAAATTCTAACATGTTTCTGACACTCATAAGTTGTTCCTGAAAATTATATGAAAGAACAAAAAGCGAATAATAACAATGGTTTTACATTTATACATACGATGTATACATGATACACAATGGAAGAATAAAGAAAACATGTCAATTGCATAACACTAGATGCAAGTGGAAATTATCATGTTCGGTGATTTAAGTCAGACTCAAAATAACAAATACTATACGTTTTTACTCATTTGTGGTGGAGGAAGACAAGGAATATGAAGAGGGGGAGGAGGGAGAAGGAGGAGGAGGAAGAAGAGGAGGAGGAAGAGGAGGGAAGGGGAGGAAATAAAGAGTTTAGGAGCAGAATGCAGTGAAAGTCCAAAAGGGGGAACATATTAGGGGATAGAAATTGTATAAATACATTGTATTATGTAGATATTCTCAAATAATAGTAATTAAAATCCCCTTTAAACCTATTTTTTATTAAATTTTATTTACTTTTTTATGTGTATGAATGTATTGTCTGCATGCAGGTCTGTGCACCCATGTCGTGCAATGCGGCGGAGGTCAGAAGAGGGTCTCGGATTCCCCTGGAACTGGAGTCAAAGACGGTTCTTAGCCGCCATGTGGATGCTGGGGATTGAACCCGGGTCCTCTGGAAGAATAGTCAGTGCTCTTAACCGCTAGGCCATCTCTCCAGCCCCAAAAAGCCCCTTTTAATAAATTCAGCAAAGGATATATGCAAGTCATAAATTAGAAAGCCAAATAGTCAATCCAGTGGTGAAAAATACATTCTCCCTAAAAATTGGAAATTGTCAAATAAATCCAGTTAGATAATTAACAATCTGTGTACTGAAATTTCAAAATGTAAAGGCTTCAAGTATCGTCCTTAGGGTAGAGAGAACTGTCCTAGGTGGCTGATGGTTGTTCAATAGGTTCAACAATTCCAGGGATGACCCTGCTGTATATTCTGTTCCCTATGAGCTCTCAAAAGAATGATTATCCCTTTTACACAAGATTGCTGTTACAGCCTGTTCTTACCTGGTAATTGACATTAAATCCCAAGAAGCAGGTATCTTCACTGTTCTCTCAATATCTTAGAAAAGCAATTATCAGCAAGGAAAATCAAGAATTGAACACAAGTTCTCCTTACACTCTGCGATCTTTACTGGAATTATGTCTGCACAACATTTCCTGTTTCCTAAGACAATGGTGCTTAATATTTAATATTAGCCTAATGGTTATTATGCTTCATGATTTCAAGGGAACTTTTATCTAAAAATAATTCTCTAAAATCTTTTTCTCATCGGATATTAATAAACTCCTGAACTGCTGAAAGAAAACATTTATGACTACCTAGAAAATATACCTTTTAATTTTACTCTGGATGGCTGGTTGGTTTATTTTGGATTGGGTTTTCCAAGATGGAGTCTTGCTCTTTGGCACAGCCCTGGGGGCCTCTGAATTCTGAGCCTCAACCAACCTGAGTGTTGGGATTACAGGAATATGGCAGGACTCATACTCTACTCACATTTTAAAGCAATAGCCCTTCTTAGAAGAAATAGATTAGACATTTTTTAAGTAGTAAAATCTAGCACAGAGGTTTGTATGCCCTCCGTTAAAGTTTTTGTCAATGTTAGTTCATTCACAAAAGAACTGGTGGTTTATAATAAGCACCTGTACAATACTTAATGTCTCTGTCACCAAATTTGTTAGTCTTTAAAGTAAAAGCCTTAAACTAAATAAGATACTCTGATATTATAATATTCTAAAAGTTATGATACAGGCTTTATAGGCAGGTCTTACAAAATAAGCCCTTTAATCTTGTTCCTTCGCCGGAGGTGAAAAGAAGTTAGCAAAATGAGTCATGGATTAATGCTAATTATTGGGATTCACTGTGTCTACTTCCCTTGATAGTCATTTTCAAACTACTGGAAGATATGTAACTCAGACTCACATCAAGTTTCACAGAACTATCTCAAAGATCTACAGGAACTGACTTCTTGGTAAAGAACAAACCATGATCTGAGAACATTTCACTCATCCGTGTTTTAAAGCAATATTTTATCATACCCCCAACAAGTGCAACATAACGAAGAATCAGATATTATTTTACAAAAAACAGGCAATGACCCAGTATTCCTACCTGTGGACACAGGGTTTCAAGGTGATTGGCTGCAATTCTGACGATTTTAATTCCATCTTCATTTGCTGACATGGAACAAGCAAGGTTTGCCACCTAAAGTACAATTCAAAACAATGCAAATTAGTTCATATCACCAAGGAAATACAATCTTCTGCTATCCTGGACAAAGAAGAACATGCTTCGATTCATTGAAAAGTGAATGACAAGCAATATTTTTTATAAATGTCATTGATATCTATTTAATGAACTCATTCAGATAACCTATTATAATAAATAACAAAAAAGGGCCTCAGAGAATTTCATAAAGAGGAAATATGCTGGTGAACAAATAGTAAGCCTTACATAGTCCTCTTGGTATCAATATATAACCCATAATAAGGTGCTCTTAGGAGACTGGGGGAAAAAAGTTTATCTATGGATCGAATGCTAATAGGTTCTTGGAATCTCCTTTGATTGTGGTTTATTTTAAGTTTGTAATTGGTTTATTATTTCCCAGAGGTCTATTATGCACACTTAAGTTGCATTAAGCAGAGCTGTATCTCATTCATGTTTTATTCAACATCAAATATGCTGGGATTCCAAGCCAAATAAATACAAGATAATTAAATATTATTTCCTGATCTTGATTTTTCTACTGCAATTTACTGAGCACTATCTGATGCGGTGGCAGCCAGCTTGACTCAAGCATTAGTGACACCCACATTTATTTTATACTACTGCTTATATACACTTTTCTATGGAAATGGTTGTTCTTTTAAATAATTATCATAATGTCCATTACCTAAGCTTAATATTTCCAAATCTGTTAGCTCATGAAAGTGTCTCAAGAATGTTATTTTCCCTTTCTTTGAACCTCACTTTATACAATAGTCTTCTTGCTAGCTACCACAATGAGGGTTAGTATTACAAAAAAAGTTTTTTAAATAAAATTCATTTATGTGTTTGTATATGTGTTTGTGTGTGTGTGTGTGAGAGAAAGAGAGAGAGAGAGAGAGAGAGAGAGAGAGAGAGAGAGAGAGAGAGAGAGAGATCCGTAGCACGCATAGGTCAGAGGACAATTTATAGGTGTCAGTTCATTCCTTCTACCATGTGGGTTCCAGAGATCAAATGAACTCAGGTTCTCGAGCTTGGCTGCAAGTGCCCCACTCTCTGGGAAGTCACGCTGACCCACAGTGTTTGCTTGTTTATTTGTTTGTTTCGTTTTCTTCCTAACCTACAAAAACCTTTGTCTTTAGCACTGCAAGGAAACATTTTGCCAAACATGTTTTTTCTGATTATTATTTAGTTATTATACACTTTAACATACTGCACTTTTTACCTCCCAGAACTACAATTAAATTCACTTTGAAAGGAACCACGTATTGGTTGCACGAATAAAAAAGAACGGCAAATATATTTATATTTGGATCATTATTTTAGAGGTACAGCTGAAGTTTCAATGGATCTATATGGCCTGGCTTTTCCTGGCACTTCTTTTAATATGCCAATAGAGAAACAACACTCAATTTCCATTTACATATGACAAAATAACAGGTATACATTATTTAGCTCTTGAAGGGCATTGTTCGCTTTATTAATGTACATAAAAATGGCCTATTTGAAAAGGTCTTTTGTTAGCTTGAAGGTCACAACGGCTCAACTTTCACATCGACACATAATTAACGCATTTGTGAATTATCTGAAAAGGGCAGCAGTTTTTGTACCCCAAACTTAGCTCCAAACCTCTTCCACTGATTTGAAACTTAGCAGACTAATTATTTCAAAATAGACCATATGTTTTTGCAGTACATTTGTAGAAAAATCCTTATCTGTAAATTTGGGGACACTTTAGGCTTAATATATATTAAGCCTAATATATATTAAGCATTATATATATATTAAGCATTATATATATATTAAGCATTATATATATATTAAGCATTATATATATATATTAAGCATTATATATATATTAAGCATTATATATATATTAAGCATTATATATATATATATATATATATACACATATACGGGTATATATAATGAATTTTCTAATCAAATTAGAAGCACACTGGTTAATTTGAATCTTGGACACCCAGAAAATTGATCCTATGTTGTCATTCTCTCTCTATTTTCCTTCTGGTGTTGGGGACCAAATTCTTAGACTTGTGGTTATTAGGAAATGAGCTACCACTAAACCACATCCCAAGCCCCTTCTCCTGCTTTTTAATTTTTAAACAAATTATCTTCTTCGACATTTTTTGTCTTTTGAAATTAGTCTTGTATGCACATTTCCTGGCCCTTATGCTAACTATTAAACAAGCCAATTAAATGGCTATATAACAAAGAGACTATCCAGAACACATCTTGTGTTTCTGTTAGTAGAGAGATTTTTTTACAAGACTCTCAAATGAACAAATGCTGCAGATGGAATTTCTGTTTATCTTCTGCTGTACTCCAGGATAGGATATTCAGGCTTCCAGCTCTGCTCACACAGGGACATGAGCTTCAAAAAGAGCTCATTTCACACCCCTGTTCTTTGGAACACCAGGTGAGCACTCTGCGGGCCCTAGAATTCCTTTGACCTGTAGATTAAGCATTGTGGGAGAAGACTCCACCTGCCACACATTAATGTCAGGATTGTTCTATTTACTTTTAACATTTTCACATGTTATTGTTAAGTGATATTTTGGACCCTCCCTGGGATTCTCCCCTCACTTCTTTGATGTAACAGATTCTGTAAACTATAGTTTCCCTGATGTTTGACTCACATGCTTTTCCTATATATACTAAGCCTGTACAAAAAGGACATTAGGAAAAGCCATGAGGAACAGCCATCATGAACTAGCCATAGGAGCATCTGTCTATCATCTATCTATCTATCTATCTATCTATCTATCTATCTATATCTATCTATCTAATCTATCTACCGATCTATCTCTCTATCCTTCTCACACCCTTGCCTATTAATAAAGAAGCTTTTACTGAGAGAACCTGTGTGTCAGAAGAAATCATTTATGGTAAACAGAGGCTTAGTGACCTAAGCCTCTCTAGGGGACTCTGCCCTGACCAAGTCCCCCTGCCCCCCATGCCATCTCTACAGTGATTCATAGAGGTCAGGAGTGGAAAACAGGGCTTCTGGAATCTTCTATGTTTCTAGTTAAATAAAAATCACAAGGATATTTTATATATTTATTTTTCATTTCATATATATTTATATATTATTAACAAAACTGTTCTATGTCAGCTCAAATTTCTATGTTATCAAGTACTATTTTAAGATCCTTTAAGTTTTAGCTTAATTTCATAAAAAGGTTAAATTTATTTGATAGTATTCTACAACTAAGTAGCAAAATTAGATGGTATAAATAAAATCATTTTTTTATATTTTGAATTTGAAATGACTCATATTTTGCAAAGTCACACCAATGTGTGAAAGAAACAAAACTTCTTCTAATAATAATTATCCTAAATTCTATGTGGCTGCTTAGGAAATCAAGTATATTCCTGAGCATGGTGTAAATGTAACTCCCTGATTGTCAAAGAAAATGGCATTCAAATAAAACACCTTGTTAAAGTTGTCTGAGATATTTTGACATGTTTATCTAATTTTGACAGTTGAAAAAAATCTGAGAAGAGCATCATTATATAACAAGGCAGCATAGAAATTCTCTGTCCACTAAGGAAAATTAGGATATAGAGATATTCTGAAGACAGGAATCCAGGTTCCAATCTCATTCTCAAAATTAGTAAGGTTCAGAACATCAGAACACTGTTAACTTCCCTATCACTGATTTTTTCCCTGTAAAATACATATGATAATACCTAATTAACTGGGGTGCCCTGAGGACTAAATGAGTACTGGGCTAATGGGCATGATCAAGGTCCTTACTCCCTTGACAGCTTGATAGAATTAAGCATTAGGTGCCTAAATAAAGTTGACAGAATGTCTAATCCAAGAACTGCATAGAAAGAACAAATACATAGAGCTTAGATGGAACTCAGTGGCAGGGTAGAATGGTGTGTAAACCCTATCTAAAGAAGGAGAACTCACTGGAGCAGGCCCAAAGAAGGGAAATGTCACAACCACAGCCAACTCAGCCACTGGGTACTTGACTTTAGTCACCACTTTTCTCTGATCCACTGTAATCATCTAATGTACACACAGGAAGATTAAACAGGGAGACACAGCATACTTAAACCAAAAGTTCAAGACTTTCAACCAGGTGTGTATGTATGTTCTAACTGGCATAAATTTCTATACTGAAATGATGGAACAGACTTTGTATTGGCATTGTGCTATTTATAACCTTTGACAAGTGTAAGAAAACCAAAATCCTGAGTTGGATCTCAGGTGACATGTGACATATATATNATACAAGTTGGAGAAAAAATGGAGTTTCCATGTTAAAGCATCACTGTATTTTAATGTTATTTTGGGTATCACAAGTCTAATTTATGTTACTTTGATGCTATGTCTACTTTAAAGTTCAACTTAAAATAAAATTAAAAAAAGGAAAACCAAAATTCAAATTGTCCTAAATAAATAGGAAGAAAGATATAAGTAAGTTTGCACATTCATTAAAAGAAGTTTAAGAAAAATACTCCTTCATATCATAAAATAATCACCATTTTTGTAGTCAGTAATCTTTTTTGCTTTGCAGACATGTTTACTCATTTTAGTGTTATGCTCAGTAGCTTTACTGGTTTGGAACAGCTACAGTTATTTAGCATAGGACAAGACTTCATTTTGCTGATGTATGAAAATCATTATTTCAAAGAGACAGTAATTTCTAAATGCAACTTTAGGCAGGGACATGTTGCCGTGTTATTGAGAAGGAGCTAAGATCTTCTATCACCACCCTCTCTATAGCCTCTCCATATCTGAGCAGATTCTGGTGTCAAACATATGTCAAATTTGGGGTCCTTTAAGCATGTTTGATATTACTAGGCCATTTGACCTATAATAATGCATCACTGCTGACATTAAAGCCTGGCCAATCCCTGACTCAAACAATCCTGTTGGTATTTTATGTAATCATCCCAGTTCTTGTCTCGGTTTCTGTGTACCAACTGGTATATTCTCATCCTGTCTACATTTCACTGACTATTGGATCTGCTCTTTCACTGGGAAATGAACACGACCTTCATAATCCAACCACTAGTCTATCATGAGCAAGTCCATGCTGTGGAATCTGGCCCTGTAGAAATCTGCATTTTGGGTTGGTACTGTCCCTTATTCTGCATCAAGGTCCCAGAAGATGGTGGCCCCAAATATTAACTCATTAATATTCAGAAATAGGCATAGCTAAAGAGCTGACTTTTGGAAATTAGAAAAGTTCTCAGGGACCCTTAAATAAAGCTACTCTTCTAGAGGTCAATGCTGTATTTCACTGTCAACTTTGTTCTAAAATGGCAGAGAGATTCTGTTGTTAAATATGGAATGCCCAGAGTAGTCCACTATTTAACAAACACTCCAGTATCAGGTTTCACCTGAAGTTCACTCTCCCATCCTCTCAGTCCTCTTGAGCAACAGGAATGGAACAGTGTTACGAACAGGTGAGCTGCTTGGGCAGTTGCTCAGCACAACACAGTCAGCCTTTATTGCCAGTCCATGCAGAGGAATTTGTTCATCGTGTCATTTTTCAAGGACATGAGGCAAATTTCGAGAGCTTCACTGTTGCACAGTCATTGCTTATAGATAATTCCCACAACTAATTACAATATCACATCTCCACAGATCCTAGCTGTTAGTGGGGGAGAAAGGTCACTGTTTCATTTTCATGCATTTTCTTCTCCAGCAGATGCTCATGCAACTCCTCTGTAAACATTTCTGGGATGAAATTTAGTGCTTTAGCAGGGCAACATATTCCCAGGGCAGCAAAGTCCAAAAGTACAAAGTTATAAAATACTTTCTTATAAAGCGACAGAATCTTCTATCCACAACTTTCCCACAGTGGCCACAGAATCCAGAATGCCAAATATCTTTAATAATATTAAGTTGGACTCATAGAAAAATTGTTTGAATAATTATCAACTTATGCAATAATGGAAAGAGAATAATAAGATCACTAGAACATAGCTATTAAAATTTCTGGCTCCCTTCTGCATTGACATCTTGACATATTATCTGAGAGGATTAAGAGATGTGGTCTTCACGCACAAATGACAAAACAATATACAAATATATAGGCACTGAACCTTGATTGACTTTTCCTCATTTGGATAGATATTCCTTCCTCAAGATAAATGTAAAGGAGTGAATGTCTGCAACAGTACAAAAGAAAAAATGTGAAAAAAATCAGAATTTTCAAGAAACAAGAAAATCAGTGTAAAGGAAATTTCCAGCCATCCATTCAGAGTCTATACCTCCTTGTAGTGATGACCTTAGAAAGACACTGAAGGAATGCCCTCCCTCCAACTCCATGGTGCTGGCCTGCTGTGACTTTCAGCACCATCTCCTAGCCATTCTTTGATCCCAGACTGAGTATATTCATTACTTCCGCCTGGAGTAATTCTGATTTCTACCCAGTGTAAACCTTTCTTTTTGATTTCACTTATGCGAACCACCTCTGTCTTCCAATTAAAGTTCCTGTTTTCCTGCTCAAGTAAGCCAAATTCACTTTCTCTTCTAAGAAACCAGAGAAACCCAATTTTCAGTTCTGACCCCAGAAAATTATCACTCTAACAGTGTGCTGATCTCAAACATTCACTTTCATCAGAGTTCAAGGGTGGTAATGCAGAACCATCACCATGTCTATGGAAGGCATCTTATAATCAAGATGACTCTCTGCCCTCGTCTCAGACACAAATTAAAAAGGAAGATCCACATCAGTTCTGCATCTAGGTAGAAATGTCTTCATACATGCCTTTATCTTGCTCATGTGAATATGTGACCTTCAGTGTTTATTAGAGCATTTTACACATTAAGTACAGAAGAACTAGTGCTTGAAATTAATTCACCATTTTCAGCTTATCTTTTGCAAGCTGCTCATTCTGTTTAGGAGCTATTGTACATATGCTGTTTTGAAACCATTTCTATACATCAACACCTGCATCATATATCTGTCTCACAATTGCTTTCAGACACATAGAATCCATAACTCTGCCTTCCACACCTATACCATCATACTTCTTGACCTCCCTGGTACCTAACAGACAGTGAGCTGGTCATGCATGTGTAAAGAAAAATATTTTTCCCAATTTTGCAAGAAATAGTTTATCTCCTGCAGAAAAAGTAAAGGAATAACATGTCTATTCATCTAGATTTGATGTATCATGCATATAAATCATCTTCTACTCTCTCAAAACCTAGATATTTAATAAATTCTATTCTTTAGGTTTATGACGATAACTTAACTTACATCAGATGTTGTATCTGTCTTCCACTCACTCATCACTTAAACAGTCATGATTATTAACAATATGAATATTGAAAGTACCATTCCTTCAGTTTCTGGAGGATGAATACCTGATGATAGTCTTTGGATTATTGAACTTTGAGGTTAGAGCTCTCTTGGAGCTGGGGCAGAGCAAAGAACACCAGCTGGCTGTGGGAACTTTTGCCCCACAGCGCAGCCTGGATGGCTATATGCTCTTGGTCTACAGACCCTTGGCCTTTGGGGTCATTGCTACCCAATTATGGCCACATTAATTCCACCTGCCCGGGACTGGTAATACCCCAAGACAGAAACCTCAGACTTGTGGCCTCCTTCAGCCTTTTTCCAGTCAAAACCCCACCATCAACTCCAATACTCTCTCCAAGTTGGTAGTCCAACAGAAAGACTTTTTTTTTCCAACCAATTCCACTAGCACTCAACACTCAAACACAAGCTTGATGGGCTTAAACTTACACACACGTGGAAATAAAGAATCTGGGAACATCATCAGGTGGTAATGGAGATTCAATTTATTGTATACAGCCCATCCTTTATGTAGACAGAATGATGTCATCTCCCAGGGCCCATTCCCAGACCCCCTGTATCACACTCTATAAATATCAGGAACTCTGTATCAGGAGATTGTCTTTCAAGGTGTGTCATGAGCCTTTCTCACCTAGGGGGCAGGGTAAGGTGCAATTTAAGACAATGCAGCCACAGGTGGCCCGCCTCTACCTACAGAACATAATTGCTTAATTATGATGTTAGCCAAATTGGGTATGCTTTCTGGGATTAACACGATTTAACAAATGTATAATAAAAAAGACACAAATGCACACAGCAATCCTTGGGATCAGATGGGAGAGTAGAGTTTCCTTTTCATTTTGGAATGAGTGAAGTTTCACAAATGTTCATACAGAGTCATGAAGAAAAGCTGCCTCTAACTCTTAAAAACATTAGCAAATATCAAAATTACAAATTCCTAGCCCATATCACTAGTAGAAGGATTTTTGTTTTATGGATTACTGGGAGCCAGTAGAGGTTAGACTGCATAATTAAAGCCTGAATAGAAAAATTGAGTTACATAAGTATAAATAATCAATACATGGGTGTGTAGTTGAGAGGGAGCTACTGTGAAGATGATAAGTAGGAAGCCACTATTTCATCAATGATGAATGAATCTGATGAAACAGAAACAGACATTCTTAGAAGACAATCTAAGCCACTACTATTTCTTAGACAGATAGAAAATTCTGCAGCAGTTGTTTTACTAAGGCACCAGCTATAGAATAGGTTACCCACGACATTGTGAAATCATGAAGGCCATACAAAGAGAAGGTTGCACAGAGATGCTATCAAACATCATATGCTCAAAGGTAAATTAATGGGCACTTAACAAGTATCCATTGCTTCAACCACACAGAAATCCATGCTAATACTTGTCAGAGTGCTTGACTGAAATGATGGACACACTCACCTTGCACTGTCAGAGGTAGGAAATAAGGTAGCCTGAAAGAAATGGTGACTCAGTGTAGACAGCACACAGACACTTGGACATTTCCACTTCTTTCAAAACTGCTCATTTCTTTTGATTTCTCTTCTTTAACCATACAGTTTTCTTTCTCTTTACCATGCTAACTTTTCAGGATTTTTTAAAAAATGTTATTTGTTTTCTAATTTTACTGATTTTTTGTGAGCAACTATGGTTTCCCTAACATATACAGAAATGTATTGTGTGTGTGTATGTGTGTGTGTGTGTGTGTGTGTCATGCTGCAGGCATTTTTTTAAACTAAACATACTGTTTACTTCTTTTTCTTTTTTAGTTTTTATTTTTTTTTCAGTTTAGTTCTTGACATAGATAAAGTACATATTATGTATGTGACTTTAGACTAACTACCAAACTTTTCCAGCCCTGGTTTGTTTCTTATAAAATTGAATGTTAATATTACATAAACAAATTTTCTGCGGATGAAAATGAAATTTTCTTTCTTTTTGTCAAAGCCAGTTTTTATTGAAGTTTTGTGCATTTCATACAAAATTTCCAATCAAATCTAGACCCATGCCCCCTTCTTTGCACCCCCAACCCCACCAGAACTCACGCATTCTGCCAAACATGTCTTTCATCTTTTTCTCAGTCTCTTAAAATTTTCAATGCAGAAGTTTACTGTTTTGAGCAGAAGTTCACCGCTTCAGTCAGTTCTTTGACCCAGTCCTTCTGCTGTTGTTGTTGTGTATGCATGCCACATATATCATAGGTTTTAACATCTTCAGCTTATGATTTTTTTTTCTTTATTAGGCTGAAAGATGTCATGCTCGAAGGCTCTTCCTTGGCAAGCCCAAACCACCATCACTTCTGCCCTTGTGCTCTGCACAGGGGTTTTCCCTTCCCATGGTCACCAAATGAGGTCCAGTAAGCACCACGTCCTATCTTGATCCTCCTGTACTGTTCTCCGTGATACAGCTTGGGTACTCCAACAATGGCAGTGTATACTCTGAAGAGGCTGAAACCCCAGTAGTAGCTCAGTCCATAAGTTGGATGTCTCAGCAGTCCCCATCTGGTACTGAAGTTTTGGAGGATTCTTGGAGAGACATGAGTCTTCAGTCCATATTGGAAGGTTGAAAAGCTATGTCTCAAGTCTTTGAAGGATGGCAAAAGCAGTGGCAGCCACAGGGTAGGTGCACTTGCCAGTAAAACAAGCAAAACAACTGTGCTCTTTTTTAGTTTTTTTTTTTTACTTTTTATCCTTTTACTAAGATCTCAAGTTTTATACCTGAAGTACAATTTCTCAGGCCTTACTGATTATTTGTTTTTGGTTATATTTTCTTTTTTGGATGTTTAAGGCCACACGGTTACCCCAGATTAACCAAAGTTTTTGTTTTCTCAAGGTCAGTTGAGGGTCTGGTCCTCAGGGGTCACTCAGGTTTTAGAGGGGGGGAGGGAGCCCCTGGTTCCGTTTGGCTTTTCAATCACCAGTTCCATCCACTTGAAGACAAAGACAGGTCTTGCTAGACCAGGCTTCCCTTTTTGAAGCATGAGCAGACTTTCCTCTTTATAGACTGGACACTGGCTGAAGTCCCATTAGTGGATCTCCATGACCTCCCTGCAAAGGAAGAATGGTGACTCACATTTGCAGGACATTTCCTCATGCATAGTCCCCTGGGACTTAGTTGACCTCTGAGGACAAAGAAAATGTTATCCCTTTAGACCCTTGGCCAAATTGGTATAGGCACCAAGTATAGTCATTAAGCATCCAGAAAGGCTAAGTTACACCAACCTGATACTTTTAGCTACTGTATAATATTTTAGAAAAGGCTTGGACAAAAGCTCAAGCAGCCTTGTGTAAGAAATACTAAGAAGCACTCCCATTAAATAAATACTGTGGTTAGACATAATGTCATGACATACTAGGTTTTTCCTCATTCTTTTGATCTTATATTACTCTAAAATATGCATACATAACTTCTACCCATATACCAAAAATTCCTAAGTCTGAAAATAAATGGTAGCTTAGTTTTAGAATCTGTTTAATCTTTTTTTATTTGTTGAGGTTTTTTCTACGTCCCAGTATGTGGTCAATTTTGGAGAATGTTCTCTGGGGTGCTGAGTAGAAAGTGTATTCTCTGGTATTTGGGTGGAATAGTTGGTAGATTTCTGTGAGGTCCATTTAGTGTATCGTATCATTAAGTTCAGATGTCTCTCTGTTTATTCTTTGACCAGTTGACCTGTCTAAAAGGCTCAGTGGTGTATTGAAGTCCCCTACTATGAGTGTGCTGGGGTTAATCTGTGCCTGGAGGTCCTGGAGAATTGTCTTTATAAAGTTTGGTGCACCGGAGTTTGGTGCATATATATTCATGATTATGAAATCTTCATGGTCAATTGTTCCTTTGATAAAGATGTAATGGCCCTCATTGTCTCTTCCGATTTCTTTTACTTTGAAGTCTATTTTGTCTGAAATTAATATGGCAAGTCTTGCTTTCTTTTTGGTACCATTTGCTTGGAATATTTTTCCTATCCTTTCACCTTAAGTTGGTGCCTATGCCTGAGATTGAGATGGGTTTTTTGTAGACAGCATATAGATGGATTCTGTTTCTTAATCCATTCTCCCAGTCCGTGTCTTTTGATTGGGAAGTTTAGTCCATTAATATTTAAGGTTATAATTGGGAGATGTGTGTTGCTTCCTTTCACCTTATTATCCATTTGCATTTTTGGTCTAGGTTTTTACTTCTGCAGTTATGCTTTTATTAATTTCTCTTTCTAGGTGCTTGGGGATAGTTGCTCCTTTCTTCTGTCCTTTGAATTGCTTCAAGTATTCTCTGAAGGGTTGGTTTTCTGGACATGTATTCTCTCATCTTGTTTATGTCATGGAAGGTTTTTCTTTCTCCTTCAACTATAACCGACATTTTTGCTGGGTATAGTAACCTGGGTTGACATCTATTGTCCTTTAACACTGGGAATGCTTTGCTCCATGTTCTTCTTGCTTTCATAATTTGCAGTGAGAAGTCAGTTGTAATTCTGATGGGTTTCCCCTTGTATGTAACTTCTTGTTTTGCTCTTGTGGCTTTCAGAATTTTGTCTTTGTTTTGAGTTGAGCATCTAGCATTTTAACTATGATATGGCATGGGGAGTTTCCTTTCTGATCTCATCTGTTTGGAGATCTATGTGCTTCTTGTATTTGTATTGGTTTGTCTTTTTTTAGTTTGAGGAAATTTTCATCTATTATTCTGTTGAAGATCTGATCAATACCATTCTCTTGGGATTCTTCTCCTTCCTCTGTTCCTATGATGCGGAGGTTTGATCTTAAGTGTCCCACATTTCCTGGTTGTTCCACTTTTGTGTATTTTTTAATTTTTCATAATCTTTTTTTTTTAATATTTTATGTGTATGATGTATTGCCAGCATTCAGTGCCTGCAGAGGTCAAAAGAGGGCACCAAATCCCTTGGACCTGAAATTACAGAGAGTTCTCTTTTTTATTATTACTATTTTTTATTGATGTTTTATGTATTTCATACATCATTTTTCATTTCTGTTCAGGCATATTTCCCTATCCCTTACCCCACTGCACCCCAATCCATCCCAGGTCATGTACTCTATCATAACTGTCCTGCATCTTTCTCTCAGTCTTTTTATATGCTTAGGAATTCACATTTTCCTCCATTAATTTCATGTTATTCTAAAATATGGATACATATTCTCCACCTATATACAGTAATTACAGAGTCTGAAAATAATTGGTGGGTGGATTCTAGAGCCCATTGAGGGATTCACATTATGGCAACAAAGTTGCTTACAGATAAACCAGAAATATAACCATACTGTCATTCAGCTTGCTTTTCATCTGGGGGATTTGGTGTTAGCATCCACAAATGAGGGAAACCATTCTTCATTTGTCTTTCTGGGACTGTGTCACCTCACTCATCATTATGGCTTCGAGATCCACTACAGAGAGTAAGTACTTAGTTGTCATGTGGGTGCTGGGAACAAAATCCAGGTCCTCTGCCAGTCATCTGGTACGTTTAACCAGTGAGCTGTCTCTTCAGCACCTATATTTATAATTCTTAATTTGTTCATTAATATATTTTGGCTATGGGAATAATGAAAATATGAATAATACTCTTCATACAGCATTAATATAGTCTTTAAAAATTAATAATTTATAAAAGTGTTGCCAAAGGCTACTAAATCAACAAAGCAAATATTGGTCTCCTTGAGTCAAGCAAGACTTCTCCTTCAGCATCAGCTACACCTCACCTGCCTGGAAATACTGTGCAGCAGTGGCAGCCAAATGTCTGTGTATCCCAAATCTAATTGGCTATTAGCTCTCTCCTTGGAGGAATAATTCAGGGCTGATACCACAAGCTTAAGTCCTCTAGTGGTTAGGAGATGTTATAAGCCACAGTAAGACCTTGTCAGCTTTTACAGAAAAGCTATAGTCCATGGATTAGCATACCATCCAAACATCTGTATCTATACCAACGTAACCTACCATAATAATTAGTACTGTTTAAATGCCTGTATATCTAACTGCTTGTGCTTCATCAGTAGGAGTAAAAGGTTATTCCGGGATAAACTGCCAATCCATGAAAGGAACAGCCTGAACTGATCAGAGTCCAAAATGACATCTCCAGAGAAAGTAGACTGTTTGGCTTCTCGCCCACTTGTGTCCCCTTTCTAAAGCCTAGGGAACAACCTGCGGAAAAGGGGGTGTGGTAGAATGTAAGGGCTGCGATTGGGGTGAACTACGAAACTACAGAAACATAGACTGGACTCTTATTTGATCAACATGATAGTACATATAAGCTCCCCCAGCTGGACAATGGGGGCCTCCGTTTGTATAAGTTTGGGCATAGCTACTTGCAAACTGGTTTTACATGATGGATGCCTGTATTCATTACTTATGACCTATTATTAAAAAATAAAAAAGTAAAATTAAAAATTTTCATAATCTTTACTTGAGCTTTTTAGTTGTTCTCTGTTATCTTCCAGGCCTGATGTTCTTTGTTCTGCTTCCTCCATTGTATTTTTGAGTTTTTTCCCTTCCTTTCCTCGTGTGTGTGTGTGTGTGTGTGTGTGTGTGTGTGTGTGTGTGTGTGATGCTGCATGCATTTTTAATGCCAGGTCGCTTTCCCTGCCATCATTCTCCCGTATCATATCTCCTTTCCTGAAATGTTCGGTGTAGTCCAGACCAAGATTCACCATGTGTAGCTCTTTTATACTCCAGCCAGTGAAGCCTACTTTCAAGTAGCAGTGTTTCCTTCTGTCTCAGAACATCCGTATAGTCTGTGACATTTGCTTCCATTCTGACTCCTGCTCTCATACCACAAATACCTGGTCCCCCTCAAGTCTCAGCTCAAAAAGAATGTTTTTAGAATGCATTCACTAGGATTTTATCCCATCTCATACTTGAGGTCTCCACCTACCTCAGTCAGGCTAGCTTTGGAGCATAATTCCAAGTCGGTAAGGCATACTCACTGGAAGGGTTTGCTTGATGACTAAGACTTTTCTCTGCTTTCTAAGAGATAGGATCTTGCTCAGACATACTCATCATTTGCACACATTATGTACTACCAATCAGATACCAATGATAACTGGTATCTGAACACTATATAGTTCTTCATATCCAAGTAGTTATCTTGTGAATGGATACATGAGGCAGTAGGCCCTCACTGTTGTCTTCTCAGATGAGGATGGATTGAAGAGGTAAAGAAAACCAAGTCTTGGAGGGAGGAGACAGTGCCAGAATTTGAGAACAAGGGAAAAAGGAAGATATGACTACCCTTTGCAATTCATTGTGATACTCCACAAATATGTAGACACTGGAATAGAAGGAAAATTGAGCCATTTTTTTTTTTCTATTTTTGCCATCATACATAGTTAGCAAGACTTTGGGGGTAGTTTCAAGTTTTACCTTCACTCAAGCTATAAAATTGAGAACTACTGAATAGCTCCCAATTTAGCACCTAATTTATTTATTTTTAATCAGGTAAAATAAGCCTTCAAGTGGACCAATCTGACTGCCAAATGCTGGGGAGTGCAGCAGATTGAAGAGGTACAGGAGCTCCCTTCCACAAACTCAGAAGCTTCAGTGTTCTTGTAGAATGCGTGCTTTGCTGCTAAGAAATCCGATCTCAGAGGCCTATGACTCAATCTGAGAACAGCACAGGAAGACTGGTTGCCCCCCCCCCATAAGCATGGAGGGACTTCTAGATAAACAGGCCGGCCCTTTAATTTTCCCGGTGGAATCTTGCTGCTCTGATGGCCCTGCTAGTGATAAAATCGACCACAGATTATGAGTTCTTTACAACATTTAATCAATAGAATTTTGCTCCAAAAGTAATTAGCAAGGTTCAGGAAATAATTTTCCCAAGAAACAAATATTGATTACATGGCTATTAAGTGGGCTGGGAAATAAAAACATCAGGAACAGTGGAACTGAATCTTTTTTATGACTATTTATTTGTTCATGCCTTGTGGGGCATGCACGTGTCCAGGCAGATATGCAGAGGTCAGAAGACAGCTTGAAGACATAGTCAATCCCTTCTCCCCATGTGAGTTCAAGGTTCAATACCTTGAACTCAGATCCCCAGGCTTGTTACCAAATGTCTTTTACCCCCTGAGCCATCTTACTAACCCCAGAAATGAATTTCAAGATTTGAAGGGATGTAAGAAAGTTTTAGTCTCTATACCTTCAGGCTGAGAATACAGTAGGGAGTTAGAGGGGAGGGAATGTCACAGAGAACTCGAGGTTTCTTATAGAAATGAGTGAATAACAAGGAACTACTAATTCTATTCAGCTTTGCTCTGCAAGCTACCCCTCCCCAGCTTTATAAATCTTAAACTGCACAACTTGCTATTCCAAAAGTTTGGGGTTTTTTTTTGCCAGTTATACTCTGGATATTTTGCACTTTATTTTACTCATTTACTTTTTTATATTTTTCAGATGCTAATCTAACACTTTTCTAACACATCTGCCTTCTTGTCTTTTTGTTTACCTAATCCACAAGATGAAGAAAAATTTAACTTCTAGGTCCTCTTCTATTTGTTTTCCTTCATATGTAACCAAAAACAAAACCAGACAGGGGGACAGAACGATCTGAAAATTTTGCTGTTTATTTAAACACAAATTTATGAGTAAAATATTAGACAATTGAGCCTAATTAGGAAATTGAGCAAGACAACTCAACTTACCCCATGATTAGGAAATCAAACAATGAAATTTCATGAGATTTCAACAGGATTGGAGAACCATTTATCAACAGTGTTGTGTTATAATTATTAAATCTAGAAAAAAACTGAACACCTCTAGTAAATTATGACTAATTGGATTTACTATTAACTTAAAATTGATGAAACTCCAGAAATTTACTAAAAATGTCATGCTCAAAATTGAAGATCACACAAAACAAGTTGGCGTACTCCTCAAATCCCAGAACTTGGGAGAATGAAGGTAGAAAGAAGACAAGTTAAAGGATAGATATATGCTATTTAGGATAACCCAATCTAATACACACACACACACACACACACACACACACACACACACACACACATCAATGTTGAAAATGCCAACATTGGGTTGGAGAAATGGCTCAGTGGTTAAAGGCACATATTGCTCTTGCAAAAGACCCAAGTTTGAAAAAACATTTGAGCAGTGTCACCATTGGGATAAGTGTTTCCACTATTACTAAAGTTACCCAGTATTTCAAACGATGCTTTTAAAATATATTTAATTTAAATTTTTATTTTATCTGTTTGAGTGTAATGCCTGCAGTGGCCAGAGAGGGTGCCAAATACCCTAGAACTGTACTTACAGTTGTTGTTGTTTTGTTTTATGTTTTTTTTTTTAATTGATGCTTTGTGTGTTTCATACATCATTTTCCAATTCAGTTCAGGCATATTTCCCTTTCCCTTCCCCTCACCCCACGCCATCCCGAGATCAATGCATTCTGCCTAAGGTGGTCCCTGGCATCTTTCTCTCCAGTTTTTTTTTTTTCATTTTTTAGCAATAAAGTGATAATTATGAGTACACAGCAATGCTCTCATGTATAAACCAATTTGCAGCCGTTGTGCCCAACCCCCGAGCCCCACCACTCCAGGGGGGGGGGGCTTGTATGTTCAATCAAGTTGATCAAATGAGTGTCCAGACTATATTGCTGTAGTTTCACCATTCACCCCAATCACAGCCCTTACATTCTACCATGCCCCCTCTTCCACAGATTGTTCCCTAGGCTTAGAAAAGGGGCACAGGTGGATGAGAAGCAAAACAGTCTACTTTCTCTGGAGCTGTTGTCTTGGACTCTCGTCAATTCTGTCTGTTTCCTTTCATGGGCTGACAGTTTGTCCAGGAATAACCTTTCGATCCTACTAACGAAGCACATGCAATTAGATATATAGGTATTTAAACAGCACTAATAGCTATGGTAGGTTACTTTGGTATAGACACATATGTTTGGATGGTATGTTAATCCATGAATTACATTTTTTTTCCTGTTAAATATGACAGGGTCTTACTGTGGTTTATAACATCTCCTAACCTGTAGAGGATGTAAGCTTGTGGCATCAGCCGTGGGTTATTCCTCCTGTACTTACAGTTGTAAGGCACCATGTGAGTGTTGGTATTCAAACCTAGGTCCTCTGAAAAAACAGGGGGTAAGTACATGTGAGTGTTGGTATTCAAACCTAGGTCCTCTGAGAAAACAGGGGGTGTTTTTAACCACTGAGCTATTTCTTCAGGCCTCAAATGATGTTTTAATTACATTAAGTAAGACTAAGACTAAATTCTAGCAATGTGTATTGAAATGAAAAATGAAATAGTGATTTTTATTCCCAAGGGGTAACATGTTCTTCCTGAAATACCTAAGATTATCTGGAAGTCTGCTCTCAGTAGCAAGTTTTAAGAAACTCTGCACTACACAAAGGAATAGAGCATGAGTAATAGATTTATTTACAAGCTAGCAAATAGAATTAGAAGTTACTAATTAAAATGTCAATGTCATACAATATACACGTATGTATGTTTCTTGTCATATGCTTTGAATTCAACTTTACTATGGAAAACAAGGACTGAATGAGGGGTGGGGGGGGATACCAAATTCCTGAATGGGAATTGTCAGTAATATAATGTAAAATGCCAAATTGTGCTAAGTTCATTTATCAAACCAGCAGATCTATATTGGTTCGTCAATTTTAAAGAGATCTGGATGAAAACAGAAAAGTGTAGCAAAGAAGATTTACATAGAAGAAATCAAGGAAATATGCTGGAAATAAAACTACAGAAACTGAGTATGTCTTTCGGAGCAATTGGAAAACATTGATGATGGCTCAATTGGCAATCTACTTCAAAATGAAAAACTTCAATACACGTAAGGATGGGCTCAATGATTAAACAGAACTTTTACATGTGAAAGTATTGAAAACCGATGCTGATAGAATGACATACAAAACAAGACAAATCTTTATGTTTCAAAAATCATCCATCGCATACATGGGTTCAAAATGTCAATTAACAGGGGCTGGAGAGATGGCCTAGTGGTTAAGAGCGCCGACTGCTCTTGCAGAGGACCCGGGTTCGATCCCCAGCACCCACATGGCGGCCGAGAGCCGTCTGAAACTCCAATTCCAGGAGAACTCCAGCTCCAGGGGAATCCGAGACCCTCTTCTGAACTCCGCGGCTTTGCACGACACGGGTGCACAGACCTGCATGCAGACAGTACATTGATACACATACAGAAATAAATAAAAATAAAAAAAAATGTCAATTAAGAAAGAACATAAAAAAATAAATGAAAATATCTACATAAATATTTCATACATGAAATGCAGTGACCAATTTGCTTGCGAAAGTGTTTCAATTAATCTTTAGATCTAAGCAGAAGATGAAACAATAAAATGTTTCCCTCCTTCGTTAAATTAGTGATAATTTATTATTATTATTTATTATTTTATTTTATGTCTATGAGTATACTGTCTGCATGTAAATTGGTGCACCCATGTCATCCAATGCGGCAGAGGTCAGAGGAAGGCATTGAATTCCCCTGGAACTGGAGTCAAAGACGGTTGTTGGCCACCATGTGTGTGCTGGGAATTGAACCCGGGTCCTCTGCAAGATCAGTTGGTGCTCTTTATCGCTGAGCCATCTCTCCAGCCCCAAATCAGTGATATTTTAAATGTCTAAAATTTCTATAAGTGCCAAGAATTAAGAAACAACTGGGAACAAATGCAGAACTTTTCATCAGGAAACTTAGAATGTACAGAATAACAATGACACAACATGCTTGCCCCTGTGAAAATATACAGCCCTGGGGAAACTTTGTCAAAGCCAAAAGGAATTGATGTGTTTGAAAATGTGTAACAAATTAAGTTTTCTGCAAAGATGGAATAAAATGTTCTGCTGATGCAAAAACAATTTAGATAAATTTAAGTTAACTTAAATTTTCATTTATATATATATGTGTATATTTCTATGTAATTAGGTACAGTGGGATGTGTTGGTTCATATTTACACTGGGAAGTGATCAATTACAATTACGTAGCACTGAGATACCTAATACATTATTGGTAGTACTTTCAACTGATTCTCCCTAGAGAATTTACACCAGAACTTACTGCTACCACCAAATAATGAGCTTGTCTATAGTTCTGTTTTTTTTTGTTTATATGAATGCACTATGCATCCCAGGATGGGATTTTACTCATAATCCACTTGCTTTAGCCTGACAAGGCACACATCCCCATGTTTGAGTTGCATAGATTTTTAAGTAGAAAACTGCAAAATATACATAAATTTATATATATACACATATATGTAAATATACTCATGTATATTTAAATAAAATTATTTCTCTACAGATATGAATAATTAAATTATAACAAATAACAATTCAAGAGCTCTAAATGAAACATGAGAAGGGATCAATATTTCTCTGAAGAGACACATTCCTTCCATGCATTTCGATATTAGTTGAAATTGTGCATACTTTTCACTTTATTAATAGTGAATTCAGTCTTCTAATTTATAAAAAAATGTTATTGAAATAGCTCTATATATTTTGACTTGAAAACACACAAATTTTTAGGAAAATAGAAAATAAATGATTTGATTTTTTAAAAACAGCGAGTTTGTATATGTGTGTGATAGTAGAGTCATGCTTCAAACAATCCTCACCAATGCATGGGTGTTTATCATCGAGGAGAAAAATTAATATAATTTATATTCATCTTCATATTTTAATCTCTTAATTTTGCAATATGGTTGTTTCAAATTACATTTCATTTAAATGATGAAAATGAATCATTTAAAATCAGAAAACACAAATTTTTAGTTTGAAAATGTTATCTTTCTTTCTTGTGAAAATTTAAATTTTAATTTTTCTACATGTGTGTGAGCCTTTAATAATAATCAAGATTAATTTACCCACAGCACCAAAACTGTGAGATCCACAGCCACTAAAGATAGGATTCCAGAAAACATGGGTATGTGTCCATTATATAGAAAGAGTGCTGCTCAGTAGAAAATAATGTTAATTGCCTCATTTGCTGTTCTGTTTAAAGTGATGATTCACAAATACAGTTGATAATTCATAATAGAACCAGGCATTTGTTTACTCATCATTCAATATAAGTGGTTAAAAGACAAGAGGATGAAATCCAGTTATCAATGAAAATCAGATTTCCCCAAAGTGACCTGATTTCATATACTACTTTTATTAATTCTTCAAGGATTTCATACATTCTTCTTTGTTTATTTTCACCCTAAAGTTCTTCCACATTTGCCCCCGCTCCTGCATCTGTGCTCAAGGGTGTGGAGCAGTGTAAGAAGTGTGGTCAACCTACTGGAGGCTACAGTCTTAAAGAAAACTGACTCTCCTCAAACTCTAAGTGAATGTTTTAAACAAAAATAACTTCAAAATGCCCTTTATAATTACTAAAATCTTTAACAAATATTTTAAACTGAGAAAAAAATCAGACTTTTAATGTTTTAATTGTATTTATTACTGTTAGATATATAAGGTACCATATATATGTTTTGTATGTTTTAGATAGAGCCACCTGGATTTTTATGTAAAATTATCTTATTAAAATGTTTTCTGAATTGTATTTTAATAAACACCGATCAGGATAAAGAAAATAAAATTTAAAAGGTTATATATCTGAGATACACTTTTTTCTTTTTGTAAAAAGTGATTTTGGATAAAAAATGACTTTGTTGGGTAAATAAACATTGGTCTAAAGTAAAAATGGGCCAGGCATGATGGCGCACATCTTTAATTCCAGCACTCAGGAGGCAGAGGCAGGCGGATCTCTGTGAGTTCAAGGCCAGCCTGGTCTACAGAGTGAGTTCCATGCCAGCTGGGGCTATAGGGAGACCCTGTCAAAAAAAAAAAAAAAAGGTAAAAATGGATAAAAACATAAGCTCAAAGTTTAAAATAAAACTTAAAGAATGCACAAAACTTTTAAGGTCAAAAATTCAATACTCCGTGTTAAAATTAATTCATGATTTTCTGTTTAAAACAACAATAACAAAATGATGTTAAGGATTAATTGGCTTAGAAAACAAGGACTTTTAAGTTAATTACCAAAATTCAGAATTATTTGCAGAATCTTCCTCAAAGGATAAGAAAAAAAAAGAGCTTATCAACTAGAAGTGTCATTACATCAAACACTTGATTCTATTGAAGGAAAAATCCTATATCCATGTACTTCTAATCTGCTCTTGTACTACAAAATTCAAGGAGATAAAATTTAAGATTCACATGTGCCCAGTTCATCTGAGAACTTATCAATGTGGACTTCAGAGATGCTGGATGGGAATTATTTTCAACTTACTGACAATGCATTACCCCATATAACTGAAAAGTTCTTTCATTTTTTTCTTTAAACTCTTTTATAATTACATACTTTAATGTCTTCTAGTATTTAATATTCCATTTAGTACATTCCTAATGATAAAATAATACCAATTTTAGCTTGAATTAATATATATGTGATGTTATTTCTTTTCATTAATCATATTGTTTTGTTATTATTATTTGCTTACTCAGAAACCCACCTTACATAACTGATTTTCATGTTTAAAAGATTCAAGTGTTTTCTCTATCTATCTATCTAGCTATTATACATGCATATATTTCCCATTATAATTTGTATTTAAAATGTCATATTTTTCAAATATATATTATTTTCAAATGTACATTTCATATATTATATATACATATATATGTATATATAATAAATCCAACCAATTAGATTAGAATGCCTTTCAACATGCTCTAATGTTTAACAAAGTAACTGCAACCCTATTTTCTCTAGAGATATCCAAAGATTTGGGATAACTCTTCTTATCCAAATTATACAAAAGACATAAATCTCTAATAACAACAATATTCATAATATTTTGCAATTTAAGTACTGATGTTCCTTGATTAAATAAGTATCAAAGGTGTCCTGTATAGTACAAGTAGCCATGTTCAAAAATAATATTAAGTAATAGTAATATTTTTCTAATAAAAGGAAATGGACAATACTACAATGACTCTTTCTAGAATCCTATTTCCATTTCTAATCACTAATATTAAAAAAATTTTTTATGCCTACAAGACTATAAAATTCCAATTTCTAAAAGGTTTTGTCTTTTGTTTCTATTAATTTGATTTGTGAGTAAAGACATTCTTGTAAGAAAAAAAAAGAAAACTGACTCTCCCTCCACTGGAAGCTATTAACTTCCCATAGCTCCTTAGTTAAGAGCAGGGCCCATGAGCCCCTGCCTCTCCATGCTAGAATACTGACTGCTTGATCCTGCTCAGGTCCTGTGCAGTCCACCAATGAGTTCTGAGTTTGTGAGTACAGTGGTGCATCATGTCCAGAGAGAAAAAGTGATCTTAATAATGAAACAAAATTCAATTGTTGCTCATTTAAATTAGCATGCTAAACATTTTCTGCATGGTGTTTTGTGTCTATTGTGTGTGAATGTGTGTATGTATATATGTGCACTTGTATATGCATGTATAATGGTTTCATTTGTGGACAAAAGATACATGGAATTAGTTCTCATTATTTAGGAATTATAGTAAGTGCTATATTTCTTTCTTATCCAATTCTTCTAATTCTACATTCAAACTTGCATCTGAACTTCTTGTTCCTATGAAATGAGAGATGAAAATGTTGATGTGTACAAGTGGACATATGCCAGCGTTGCTCTGAAAAGGAGAAATCAGCAAAATGCATCAGTATGTGTCTTCACAAAGGAGTCCAGTGAGATGCAAACAAACATGCACATGCAAGTAAACAAATGTATTTACACACAGATACATACACACACCCATATACAAACATTCACACACATATGCATAAGCACACACATATATATTTACATACATTTACACATACACACCAGTACACATGCACATATATACACATACACATTTTACACATATAGACACATACATACTTTCACATATATACATGCAAACATAAAACCACATGTACATACACTCACACATACATATATGTACACACACACAAACACATGAATCAAACAGGGTTACCTTTCACATTATTGCTTTCAGTGAATTATGAGAGACTTTGGTTCCAAAGCCCATGGAGGGGTTTGAAGTTTACACTGTTAGAGTCTCATCTTATGAACACATCTGGCTTCTTGCTTTGGGAACAGTGTCTAAATGCATATGAATGCCCAGACGCTATGGCAATGTGCATGCAAGTCACAGTGGTAAAACCACCTACATAGTTTCTTCAAGGTTCCTCTCTAAATTAAGCTATTATTCACCTCAGAATCACCAATCTATGTGCTGCTTTCCAAGTAAATTTAATATAAGAAATAATACCAAATAAAACTTACTTACTACCAAAGAGAGAAAAGAATCTCAGCCAAGAATTAAATACAAGATCAAGTGTTTTTCTTAAATTAGTGTCATACTTTGTTGTCTGCCAAGATCAAGTGTAAATATGAAACAGGCAAACCCAATAAAATTATATTAATAGTATCAGTGTGTAGAGGGCAGATGTCAAATATGCTAGAAATAGCCTTATTAACATTGAAATTGATGTTAGATTTCACAACTTTATGAGCAGTGAGTGTGGTTTTATATGATGTAGAACAAGAACATATTTTCATAAAGAAATAGGATATACAAAAGACAGTATGTTTCAGTGAGAAATCAATATAATGTCTGTGTCTTCAGAAAAGACAATTGAGATGCAAATAACAGACATACGCACATGTACACACAAATATATGTACACATAGATACAAGCACACATCCATATACAAACATCCACACGCATGTACATACAAACACATACTTACATACATATATACAAATACAAACAAGTACACATGCACATATATACACATAGAGATTTACACATATAGATACATTCACACACATGTGTGTAAGGGAACTGGGGTCAGTGTTTGTGTATGTATTTTTGAAGACCATAATAAAATTTTCAGATCATCATTTTAACCTTGACTATTTTTATTTTATTTACTTTTTAAAGATTTGTTTTTACTATAAGTTTACATGTGTTGGCTTACAAGTATGTAAGTACACCATGTCTGTGCCCAGTGACCGTCGAAGCCAGAACAAGTCATCAAATACCATGGAACTGGAGTCACAGGCAGTTGTGAACTGCTGCATTGGTGCTTAGAACTGAATACTCGTCCTCAATATGAGAAACCTGTGCTCTTAACCATTGAGCCATCTCTCCAGCTTTTATTGACTCTATATTGGTCTGTATTATACGGTTCTTACTTATTGGCTCCCCTGTAAGCTGTATGGGCTCTTTGAATGTATCTGCATTTGAAAATTACATGATAAATGTGAGCTATATCTGAGAGGGTGTCCCAGTTCATAAAAATGCTTACTGTTCAAGGATGAAGAACTGAGTTTGGATCCTCTGAACCCACATGAAAAACTTAGTGTGTCCATGCATGTGTAACCCCAGGGCATAAGGGGTGCAGAGACTGCATGACGACTGGGACAACAAGTTCAGTGAGAGACCCTGTTTAATCATCTGCTGGCCTCTGTACACAGGGCACATGTACAGTACATACACCATGCAAACACACAAACACACACACACACACAATTAAGTGGGATATGTCTGACTGTGACACAGGATGAAAACATATAGCCTTTTTTAACTTAAACAGTCATTGAAGGTTTAATCCAACAAACACCCTAGTGATTTGACAGCACCCAGTAAGGTTGAGACCATACTGTGAACTATGGCTGGCATTAGCTGTGTGATAAGGGACTTGCCATGTAGTTTTGTTAGTGCTTTTCAATAATATCCATAGTTCCCTATAGCTCTAGAAGGAAGAAAACAAAAAGAACGGCAGGCCTAATTTTTTTAACCTCCCATAACTAGAAGAAACCAATATATTAATTTGTTTTGCACAAGGTTAAACTATGAAGACTGAAGACACCTTTTGCCTCTTTCATGTTCAAAGACTTTGCAAGCAATTGATTCTCTTAAAGCTTCCTCTGAATTGACAAATTTAAGGCAACACTAAAAGCAAATATTTTTCACCTTTATTTATTTATTCATTTATTTATCTTGCTTTTCTGAGACAAAGACTCACTGTATACCCTGGGCTCCTCTGTCAGCATCTTAATTTCCCAGATTATAATGTGTGTTCCACTAAGCCAAGCTTACAGACTGTCTTTCAGAAATATATCCAGCTGACATGTTGGCAGAGGCCTAACCTCAACAACAAGGACAAAATCCACAGATATTCCTCATATATCAAGCCTTAGAAAGAGAGGCGCATGCCAATAAGCTCGATACTCAGGATGGAGAAGCATGAGGTTTGAGACCAACTGGGGCTACAGAGTGAGACCCTACATTAACAAAAACCCAAAATAAAACAAGAAGGGAGACTTAGACACTCAAGGAAGAAGGGCTGATGAGAAAAGAACAGTTTCCAGTCTTCAAATGGAAGCGTTAGAGATAAAGACCCAAATACATGGCCGTAGTATTTATAATGTTAAATTTGAATGGTTTTTGTAAAACATGATATTAAATGAGTAATAATCTAATATCATGTGCTTCAAGGTAGGGGAATAATTGCATCAGGCTTTGAAACCTTTTTTTTTTATTTGGGAGGTGTAAATGTCATATAGAGAGATAGTTTCTACATCCAATGAGTTGTTATTTACCCTTCTATTGAGACTAACATTCAAAAATATATTAATGGAAAAATATATGCTAATAGGAGACATCGAGGTTTTGGTAAATACAGTATCAGACTATTCATGCAGAAATGGGAAATTTGGGGATAAAATATTCTAATTCACAAAGGTGAAAATCTAATAAAAAATATTTTTCCCAAAAGCTGAAATTTAAATTTTGCCATTCCATTTCTATCTCTGAAACAATATTTTATATAGTTTAGATGTTATTATCTCAAGTAATATGAAGTTTGAATCAACATTTTTAAAAAGTGTGCTGCCTGTGTAGAGGGAGCTCCACGTGTGAGAGACCCACGGGGATCCAAAGGCTGAGGGAGGCAGGCTGGTGTCTCGCCAGCTTGGCTTCAGGCCTTGAATGAGAGCCGCGGGCATTGGAGGGCATTCTACCTCACCTAGTCCGTTCCTTGGCTCTGTTACAGGAAGCTGGCATGCCGGCAGTGCACCTGGAGCTTTTCAAAACATTGTCAGCTCAGCCTCTGAAGAGAGAGATTCCCCAGTGCTCTGGCTTGCTTGGTGTACTGTCTTGTTCCAAAAGCCAGAGGAAAGTTTGTTTTCCCTTTCCAGGCTGCACAGCTGGGCTTCCTCATCTATGACATGGTAACCTTAATGAGGTATCCCCCCCACCCCATCCACCCCCAGGAAAGAGACAACAGTGTGCCCTGGATGTTTAGTGACCAGAACCAGAAAATGCCAACTCAAAATCGACTACATTTATTCATTGCTATCGTTAAAATCCTGCTTCAGCTTCGGCCTTTGGTCATTGTGGGCCGCACCTTCCTTGGCTGCCAAACTTTGGAAATCAGACTCATCACACCTTGTGTCTATTTCTCCTATTGGTTAATTAATGTTAATGGGCAGCCATGGCTGTGCTACTTGAAGGTTAATGATACTGTTTGCCTGAGTACAATATTCCTCTTCCATCCTGGAGCACACCCACTGGTCACTTCTCGTTCATTATCACCTCACCACTGGGGGACAAGACAAGACTGTCAGATGTGCAACTTCTCACATTAAAAAAAAAAAAAAAAAGCTTATGCCCAAGAAATGGTGTTCTAGGCTTCCTACATAGGGGATTTTAGCCCTTCAAAATACCTGTCTTAAACTAAGAAGTGAAAACCTTTCCTGCAAATGATCTGAGTTTAAATCTGTTCTTTAGTCATCTCTAACGGTGACTAGCCATACTCAAGTGGAATTCTTGACTTCGCTCCAAGCACATTCTACTATTAATTTCTAGTGAATGTATTTATCTTCCACCTCCTCTACAACTGGTCTTTAAAATCTATTGCACTTTCTTTTTAACAAGTATGTTAATGCCAGCCCTGCACGCTTCAATCAACATCCTCACTTCTCAACACCAATCCTGTCATTTTCTCCCTTCTTTTTAAATATATGCTATTTGCTATTTTATTGTATGTCTATGAGTAAATCGCCTGCATGTAGGCAGGTGCACCTATGTCATACAATGCCTGAGGATGTCAAAAGAGGGTGTCAGATCCCACAGGAACTGGAGTTACAGACAATTGTTAGCAAACATGTGGGTACCAGGAACTCAACCCAGATTCTCGGCAAGAGCAGCCGGTGTCCTTTAACACTGAGTCTTCTCTCATTGACAAACCCCTGTCTTCTTTCTTCTTAAACTGAACTGACTCCTCAGTCTCCACATAATATATTTTCCTAATTACAGCTGGTCACTTCTAGAAACTTGAGGTACTACCACTGAAATTTTTATTGATTTCTGGCTCCTTGATTATCATTCTTTTTTTTTTCTTTTTTTCTCCTCACTTCTTATTCTTTTCACATAATTTACTTCCCCTTTGCCAATACTCACATTCCTCAGAATCTAATGTTGAATCACACCCCCTCTCGCTCCACTCACCTCCCATCACTATCTCTATGGTATGTGTGGTATGGTGTGTCTCCTAGGCTGTCCCCACTTGCTGGTGCTGTTGGGGGGAGACTCATGGAACCTTTTGGAGCTGTGGCCCTGTTGGAAGAAGCAGGTCACTAGGGGGCGTGCTATAGCCCTGCCCATCTGCAGTTCCCTGCTTTCTACTTCTGGTGCTGCTTGAAGGTGCAAGCACTCATTCCGCCCCTGCTGCCTCCTGCTATGCCTTCCCCACTGTGATGGATTCCTTTCCCTCTAGAACTCGAAGTAAATAAACTCTTCCATATAAACTTGTCTTGGGCATGGTGTTTTATCACAGCAACAGAAAAGTAACTAATATAGTGCTGAAACTTGGGAATAATCCCCTCCTAGCTGAGGTGTTAATGGGGTCAGTGAGACACTGGCTACTTTCACACCTATGTAGCAAACTGAATGTTAGACTATTTTGTGACAATGTACTTTGTGTACTAGAAATCACTGTTTGGGAAGTCATAATATCCTGAGGGCCAAGACTCAAATTGTATAGTGGCTTATTTAAAGTACAGAAATAGTAATTGATGATAATTGCTTATCCAGTTAAATATTATGTTACACAGAGTACTTAAGATAGTTTCAGAAGCCCAGAGTGGAGCACACTGTTAATTCCAGTACTCAGGAGACAGAGGCAAGCAAATCTCTGTGAGATGGAGACCAATCTGGTCTACATGGTGAGTTCTGGGTCAGTTAAGGCTACAAGGGAGACCCTGTCTCAAAAAAAAAGGATAGTTTTGTAAAGAAATAACTTTATTATTACAAAATTTGTACTCTAGCGTCAGTGGCTATATTTTCAGGAGGTCCAGGATGGTCTTCAGGCCTTGTTCACTGTGAGCTGCAAGAGGGGAAATGGAAGAATCTCGAGGACTATATAAAGCAGGACAATTTCTAAAAATCTTTATAAACAAATATCCCAAATACCACTCAGAAAAGAAGCTTCTTTTGCTCCAGATGAGAATAGTACAGATTCCCACAACTGGACACACACAGACATGGTCTGTGAATGTCTTCTGCCTAGGCGAAGTATCCGCGATGCAGCATCCACACCTAAGAACCAAGCATCCTAGAACAAGGACCCAAGAAGGCATTAACTACCTCTTAACTCTCATTAAGGAAGTTCCTCCATGCAATATGAGACTAGGATCCCCAAAGGGCCTGAATGGCCAAATGAAGAAGATAATGAGTTGACAGAGAGTGGTTCCATGGATGGGCTGCCTGGATTCATCTTCACCTACTCAGGGCTCAGGTAACATTGCAGAAGAGGGGGAAGAAAGATTGTAAGAGCCAGAGGGGTGATGCAAGACCAAATGAACCTACAGCACTGGATCGGTATCAGCATGCACAAGACCCATGCAAGCTCAGCTGGACAAAAACTTAGCTCTGAACTGTACAAATGGGTAGCAAAGCCCAACCCTGGCTGAAGAAATGTTGCCAGCACATGGTGGTCAGGTGAGGAAGACCTGGCCTTCTTTAGAAAAGAGACTTCAGATAGGCTGCCTAGAGCTCAGGGGACAAGCGGGCACTGAGGAATGAGTGTGAAGAATCATTTCACACAATGGACCCTAGCACTAACGATGGACTGTATGAACTCCAGGTGGGAGGGGCAAGGAAGGGGCCAAGGGAGAAGCTGGTATAATGGCAATTAAGACTCACTGAAAAAGGATGTTTGAAACACAAAAAATTTAATAAAAATACATTAACATTTTATTTATTATTCTTATTTTATATGTATAAGTGAACTGTTTACATGTAGGTAGCTGCACCCATGTTGTGCAATGCCCATGGAGATCAGAAGAAGACATCAAATTCCCTGGAACTCAAGTTGCAGCCTGTTGTTAACTGCCATATATATATATGTAATCATATTTACTGAGAACATCCTTGATTAAGATAACTTTAATCCTAGCATTTGGTAGGCAGAGGCAGGCAGATTTCTGTGAGTTTAAGGCCAGCCTGGTCTACATAGTGAGTTCCATGACAGCTGAGGCTACAAGGAGACCCTGTCTCAAAAAGACCAAATAATAATAATAATAAGAAGATAACTAACTCTATAGGCCTTCATTTTCAGCCTGAATTCACACCTCAGATATCTCCGCACATGGACATACATCACACATTTTAGAATATTTTACATCTTATAAAGTCTTATGATTCTCCACTCTTTCAAATTTTCTACAAAAAAATAAAGTTTGGATTATCTATATACAACTCATTATACTCAGAACCCAACTTTGGGAGTTTATAATTCACTTAAAAATATAGAGGGAGGGAGAGGAGAACAGATCTAAATGTTATCCAATTATATTTTGTGAAAATCACAAAAATTCAATTAAAAATGCGAAAAGTACCATCTGCAAAGAGGACTCATTCTGTCAACTTACAGTTAAATAAATATGTAGATAAAGCAAAGATGACCTTAATAAGTTCACCAAATTATTTTACTTCATATATATCACTTTCAATAATATTTTTACATTTTCATTATGTATATTAATTGAACATGGAACTGTGATACATAGGAGGATTTTCTTTTTCCTCTCTTTTGTTTTGTTTCTGTTTTTTGAGGGCAGGTCTCTTGTAGCACAGGCTATCTTTGAACTCACTAGGTAGCAGAGGATGACCTTGAACTTCTGATCCTTCTGCTTCCTCTCCCAAATTCTGGGATTACAGGTGTGCACCACCATGCCTGATTTATACAGCTTTAGGGATTGAACTCCAGCTGTCACAGTGGAAGACTCTACAGGCACACACACATATACTCACACACTATTTTCAGTATCCCAAACTCATAAAACCTAAAAGGAAATGTGTGTAATGCAAACTATTTTGAAAACTGTCAAATATAAAAAGTAAGGACAAATCAGTGCAGCAAGCTGACTCACCCCACGCTACAAACAAAAGTCCTTGTCTTTTTCTAACGATCTGGTGAATATTGCAGATCTCGTGGCAGATCTTCTCTACAAGATGGATGTGCCTATTTCCCAGCTGCTGGAGATCTCTCTGGTAAACCATTCATGCCTTGGAACCTCTCTGAGAACCTAGCATAGCTGTCTAAATATAAGTTCCTAGGGAATGGCCTTCCAAAGGAACCTCATCAACTTATATCAAGGTCAGTGATACAGAGGCCCAGCCTCTTTCACTTAGCTTGTGACTGTTGTTGTGTTATGTTTTGATGCAGTCTCCCCATATAGTTCTGACTGACCTGAAACTCTTTGATAGACCAGTCTGTCCTTGAACTTGCAGTAATCCCTTTCCTCTGCCTACATCCCCAGTCAGCATGCAACTACCTACAGCACAGTCTGTTTCCAAAGGACACAACTTAAGAGAATCATACTAAGAATCATACAAACAAATACTGGAGTTTCCTGTGTCACGACTAGACTTGACTACACTCTGAAACATTAAACAATTCCCCAAAGGAAAATAATTGTTCACTTCTATCAATGGCCAAGATTCATTAGAATATGCCCCTGTGGGGTTTTTCCATTTACTTCTCGCACTTGAAGGGAGATAGTATGTTAGCACAGCACAATATTCTGTAAGAGTCCAAAGGCAAAATCTAAAATACCTAGGATCCAAAAGGATCTCAGATACTAGAAAATACTTCTGGGCAATTAGATATCCCAGAAATTACAAATCCTCAACTTCCTAATGTGTGGTGTGGTTGGGGCTTGTAAAAATCAATTGTTACTTAACAACTGAATGCAATTCCCAAATGAAATACCAATCACTCTGCCTAGAACTATAATCATGTGTGAAATGAAGTGTTAATTGATAATAACAAAGAAATGAACACGTGTTGGAATTAACGTGTGGCCTGTCCTTACGAAGGAAAAAGATAATCACTGAAATAATGTCCTCAAAAAATGATCGAAGGCTCTGGAGAAATCCCTTTGATTCCATATAAAATTCAATTATTTAAATCTTGTCACTAAATACACAGTGTGTCAGGTTGATTCCCACTGCCTCATAAAATACGTTAACAGCAGGGACTTCAGAGAAAAGGGGATATGTCAGCTCCCGTGTTCAGGTTCCTTTCAGGCCATGTGAGGAAGACACTGGTGGGAACCTGACACCTGGCTATGCTGTTCCAAGTCAAGAGGCAGAGGGTAGGGATGTAACGCAGAGCTGTCTGTTCCCTCCACTTTGCTCTTCTTTCAGTCTAGAATCCAGACCATGAAATGGTGCTTGCCTCCACTTGGGCTGAGTTTGCTCACTCCATTAACCCAAGTAAGGAAATCCCTGCCTGGGTGAGCCCCCCGCCCAACATAATGGCAACAATTCCTCCTTGAGACTCCTTTCCCAGGTTATTCCAGATTGTTTCAATTAGACGATTAAAACTTGCCATTATGCATTTCTACTACCTGTGTGTCATAGGCACCAGTTCTCTGAAACTTCTTTGTGAAATAATTTACCTGATTATTTTAGCATAATCAACTGTTATTTTATTTTTAGATAGGGCTTTTGGGCATAAAAAATTTTTCTAAAATTGTCCATATTATCACATATTTTGTTACACATAATCTCTTCAAGAAATGTCTGACACTTTCTAAACAAATCCCCCTACCATATTTCATGCATTATGTCATATATGTTAAGGCCTAATGAATCAAGTTAGTATTAGTGATATTATCTGATTGAGTTTGCATGTCTTTGTATGCTAAAAGAACTGCTGTCATCTAAATTTTTAAATGATGTGCTAGATATTAGTAGCAACAAAAACATCTACTTTAGATATTTAGGCTTAAAATATTTTAAATATGAGAATGTAAAAAAAGCTTACAGGTTTATTTTAAATACAATTAATATTACTAATTATTTACTATTTTCATTACAAAATTAAAATAAATGTTATATTTAGGGGGTGGAGAGATGGTTAGTGTTTAAGAGCACTGGCTGTTCTGGCAGAAGACACAGAATCGATTCCCAGTACAAACATGGCAGCTAACAACTGACTATAACTCCAGGTCCAGGGGTACCAAAGCCATCTTCTGTCCTCCTCAGAGAGTGCATGACACAGTTGTACTTACATGCATGTCAGCATATCACTCATACAAATAAAATAGAAATAAATTTAAAAAAGAAATATTAGGGTTAGTTTAGTTTACTAGGTGGTAGAATCTAGGAATAATCTCACCATAAATCTGTTCACTGGTCCAACAAAAGGTATTTGAGAATATGAAATTAGTTGGCAATGTTGATCTTCAGTTAAAAGTATTTCTAGCTGGGAATGGTAGCATACACCCTTAACCCCAGCACTCAGGAAGCAGAGGCAGGCAGATCTCTGTGAGTTCAAGGCCAGTCTTGTCTATACAGTGAATTCCAGGCCAGCTGGAGCTACAGGGAGAACCTGTCTCAAACAACAATAATAACAAATTTCTAAATGTATGTCATGCATTTCCTAACCTTCTATTTCCTTACAGGAACTCTATAAAAAGAGGAAAATTATAACAGCATTTCTGAATCAAAACTAAAATTTTGGGAATGTGAATTATAGGGTGAGACTCCAGAACGTCCTTGTGCCATTGTCTCACCTTTGGAAAAGGTCTACGGAAAGCAAGGAGCTTGAGCAGAAGAACACTCACACTCCCCTCCCATGTCATGACATGCAGTGGACATGCAGCTGCAGTCAAGCCAGACGCTGGCTGTTGTTATTCTTTGGGTCAGGATCATCTATCTAAAAAGTCCCTTGTGAAATTTAAATGACAACAGACTGAGATGATAAATAACTGAAACTCTCATTCCTTTCAAAAAGTCAGCAACAAAAGATCTGATTTTTAACCTTTGAACTCTCTCTCTCTCTCTCTCTCTCTCTCTCTCTCTCTCTCACACACACACACACACAATACGCCCAAGCCTGATATCAAATTTACATTCCCCCACCCAGAAAATATAAGAAGATCATTTAAACATCCATGAATTTATTGACAGAAATCAGCAGGGCAGGTAGAAAATTGCTCGCCCTTTCTACTGGTCGCACAGAATGTTTCAGGATCTGAATTGCTGCCAAGATGCCTGGCTGTGGAATATCTCCACTTTTCAATTTGCTAACACACACTTAACCTATCCCTGCTATTCAGTGCATATAACTGTAATACAAGCTGCTGTGTGCTTACCTGAGCTCAAACAGTCCCTGGACTAGAAGAAATATTTCTAAGCATGATGATACATTTAAATGCCTGCCATTTTCTGAAGTACATATCATAAACATTCCTGAAATTCTTTGAAAGCCCACATTTAACAGTAAACTCTTCTGTGTGTAGATTACAAAGTAAGAGAAAGAACTTTTGCAGCATGCCATTATGTATTTGGTTTACTCTTTCTGAAACCATATACTTGTATTATTTCTTCTTTGACATGAAAAGTAAATATTTTAGCTGTTGAAAGCCCTACTTTACAATCCTAAAATACCAGATGCATTCTTCTGATTACTGTTGAGCCATCTATGAATCTTATCTATTTGTTTAATTGGCATGTGTTCAATGTTAATAAGAATGGACTTCATAAATATATTTTCATTCAAGTATGTCATGTAAGTCAATTTCCATCCAAAGAGAAGCCTAGAAAGATAGTAAAAAGAAAAGAAATGAGAGAAATAAGCTAGATAACTGATATTGGGAGGTAGATGGTAGAGAAAAAATAAATATCAGAAGGAAAGAAGGGTCAGGATTCAAGAAAGGAAAACCCAGAAGTCTTCCACTCAAGTAGAAGAGAATAAAAAAAATTGTCCCCAAATTTTAGTAACTTAATCCTATACTTACATATCTTATAATATGAATATTTTAGAGATCTTATAATACAAATCACGTATTGTACAATACAAATTTGAAAATAGCAAGGGCAGGTCTTATTCTAGTGTCAAACAAATTTTATTTTCAAGTAGAAGATACTAATTTGTTTAACTCTATGTTGATCTGACTGCAGTGTGTATTCTCGAATAAGAAGCTAGAAAGGCTGTTCTCTGAGCAACTGATGACCTTGTTAGAGAATGGGAGGGTGATATTAATGTAAACACCCACTTCTGGGGCTGGAGAGAAGGCCTAGCAGTTAAGAGCACCAACTGCTCTTGCAGAAGACCTGGGTTCAATCCCCAGCACCCACATGGCGGCTGAGAACCGTCTTTAACTCCAGTTCCAGGGGAATCCGACACCCTCTTCTGACCTCCACAGCATTGCACGACACAGGTGCACAAACCTACATGCAGATAGTACATTCATACACATACAAAAATAAATAAATAAAAATAAAAAAAGAAAAAGAAAAAAAGAAAAAAAAATACCCACTCCTTAACTCCTCATCAGCATTATTATATCCTGACACATATCTTCATGACCTCTTATCTTCATTAGTTATTTATACTTTTCTTCACTCAAATAGTTCCTTTATATCTAAACCATGATATTGTCAAATAAATTTTATACAATTTAAAAAGTACAAGCTATGTAACATTCGCAGTAAAGGAGATGACTGTTCCACAAAAGGAAAATGTCAAAATCGTGACGTGTTTAGAAACTATAATACTGTACATCCACCTGAGATAAATTTTAATTGAATTATTTATTGAAATAATGGAAGCTTCACATTCAATTTGAAAAATTACAAAAATTGTTTCTGATTCACTTTGGCCCCCATTTCTCTGGAGTAAGAATTTTTTTTTTTCCAAATCAAACTACCAAGATATTGAACCTGATAATAATCTACCTGGTTCCTTCAGATTTCTGCAGTTCTACTTGTACTCTGTTGTGTATTGGTGTGGGTGTGAGGGGGTGCATGTTCAGCTCCATATAATTCTGTTACTTATGTAAGCTCGTGTACTCACCATCACACTAAAGATATCGAGCAGCTCCCAAAACTTCACACTTTTTAACAATTATAATTATAACCTCCTTCCTTGTCCATTCCTAGAGCCTCTTCTTTCCACAAACCACCTCACCTTCAGTTCTCCATTTTATTATAAATGTTATGTAATTTACATATAAATATCATAGAAACAGAATCATAAAATGTGTAAACATTTCAAATTTGGTGTGTGTTTGATATAATTCCCTGGAAACTCATTCAATTGGCTGTATCAAATTTTACTTTATATTTTTAATAACCAATTGATGATCCATGATATGTATATACCACAGTGGAAATATTTTCTCCCAGTCTCTACTTTAACTGGGTTTTCAAAGAGTAAATAATTTTAATTTTGATGACATTGAATGTATCTGTTTTTTCAGTAGGCTTCATTATTGTAGTTTCAAGTCTAAGAAAATGAGGTCTAGCTCTAGATTGCAAGGGTTTTTGCTCCTATTTGAAATGTAGTGCACATTGAAATTATTTTTGTGTCCAGTGTGTGACTTAGATCTCTGTATACTTTTTGTTAAGGATGCCAAACTGCTCTAGACTGCATAAAATTCTTTGGGGGGGATGGGGTGGTGGAGATAGAGGAGGGGGTCTAATCTGATTGATATGCACTGTATTAAATGCACAAAAATTCAGTAAATATGTATATGGTTAAAACTATCTGCTTCCTCCACTGATTATTTTTCAACTGTTGTCAAAAACCAGTTGGAAAAAAATCAATCATCACTCAATGCATCAATAATAAAATAAAAATTTAATTTTAAAGCAATCATTTGGGAGTAAGGGAGATGATAAAAGTGAAGACCTGTGTTTTAATCCTCTGAATCCACATAAAAGCCAGGCCCTGTTAGGCACATGCAATCCCAGTACACCTACAGTGAGACGGGAGACAGAGACAGCAGAATCCCCAGAAGCCCAGCTAACCTGGCATGTACCCTGGAAAACACCAAGACCTCTTCAAACAAGGTGGAAGGCAAGGACTGACCGAACCCAAGGTAGTCAGTCCTTTAACCTTTACACATATGCCATCACACACACACACACACACACACACACACACATACACACACACATGCACACACACAACCAAATCACAGTGCTACAATAACCATAAGTCATTTGCACGTACTTATTTGATGTGCTACTTGGTTGCCTGATCTAGGGCTGTTCTACTAACCCCTCACTCTGTCTTGACTACTGGAGCCATTCACAAAACATCGTGTATAGTAAATGTGCTTATACTGTTATCCTCTTCACTGTTTTAGAGTTAGTGTGTTTATGTTTACTAAAATTTTCCACGACTTTTCAAGAACTTGCATTAAATCTGTACCTCAGTTTGAAGACTGTAACTTAAAACTGGAACAAGAAACAATAATGTTCTTATACTTAGCAAATTAAAAATAGATAGTATGGCTGGCATGGTGGCACATGCCTTTAATCCCAGCACTGGGGAGGCAGAGGCAGGTGGATCTCTGAGAGTTCAAGCCCAGCCTGGTCTACATAGCAAGCTCTAGTCCAGCTGGGACTAAAGGGAGACCTTGTCTCAAAAAGACCAAAAAAAAAAAAAGATAGGATGAAATTAAAAGGAAACCAACAAACTATTTTGGAATGAAAGTTGAATTGAGAAAATAGAATATTTAAACCATATATTTGGGGCTGGAAAAATGGATCAGCCAGTGAAGGTGCTTGAGGCCAAACCTGATGACTTCCGTTTGACTCCTGGGATTGACATGGTGGAAGGAGAGAGAACCCACCCACAAGTTGTCCTCTGTCTGCCACCGATCCATTCACTCTTCCAAATAAATATATAAATAAATGTAATTCCAAATTTAAGCCATATATTTGGATGTATGGTACATATACATTTGTATGTGTATTCAACCCAAAATACGATAGTTCAAGTTTTAGTGTGATGTTGGCTGTGGGCTTGTTGCATATTGCCTTTATTTGGTTGGGAAATATCATCTGTACCTCTAAATTCACCATGACTTTATGATGAAAGAATACCAGATTTTGTATGCCACTTACTCAATGGAAACAATTGAACATTTGAATGTTCTACTATTATCCTGGTTTGGGGGTGGGAAAGGAGGAGTAGGAATTTATAAACAGAACCTTGACTATATGGTGAAGCCAGCAACTTTTAAAGGTAAAGAATGGAGGAAAGGGAGGTGTCTCTGTAGAGAATCCTCTGACCACTTTGCCAGAATAAGGAACAAGATGACCCTCCTCACAGAAACTAGGAAGAATCGTGGCAGCACAAGGTAGAGAAGGGAGCCTTGTTCTTGGAATTGCCACTGATATATAACATCCTGGCTGAATCTCATTCAGATGGAAAGACAATCACAAGAAAAGATATTTTATGGTCCCAAGCCAAGTAATCAAAAATAATTTACAGCTGAAGCAATGGAAACTCTGAACAAAATTACCTTGTTAACTTCAGAGATCTGAGGAGAAATACAGCTGTGCACAGTTGCAAAGGTTTGGGGAAACGTTAAGTATTATTCTCCAGTCTCAAGCCCTGGAAAAATAGGACTTGAGATCTCAATAAGAACAATGAAATATAAATAAGAAAAAAATAAGAAAAAGTGATGTGGCTGAACTTCAGACCCCATGAAAATGGACAAACTTGGTCAAAGACTCAGACTCCATGTACGATGGACACAGCAGATGGCTTCATGCACCAGACTCAATCAGTTCAGGCTTGGCCAGACAATCCATGGATGCTTGAAAACAAGGTAAATATGGATGTGCATATACCATAAGTCAGGAGAAATCACGTACCTATCACTGTTTGCCTAAACAGTCAGTCAAATAACAGTTCTTAAATATCTACTTATACTTTCTGCTTTTAAAGGTTTCACAGTCCAGACAAGGAACTCAAACCAAACAACCAACAAAATATCACAAAGTAAATACCAACAAGTAATTGTTTACTGTTCTTTGGAGACAGGCTGGTAGAATTTATTAAATATTGTAACTGGGGAAGATACTATAAAAAACTTTTAACATGTAGTTAACCTCTGAATAATTCTGAAGAATGGCAATATAGTAAGAGCTATAAAAGTACTTTTATGTTTTTTTAAGATTAAAAGTATACACATGTGATAGCCACGAGGAGAGCAAGAGTCCATTTTCTACAAGAACATGGTCCTGTTTAGGTCAGTCACATTCCCAGATTGGTACCCCTTTATCAAAAATCCAAAAATGAGCATTTGATTGCCAAAAGTTCCTCAGTTAAGATTGGAATTCTTACACACTTCCCTGCTCGATGCATAGTGTCACCATCAGTGGGATCCATTGGGGGTGCATAAGAGGGGTGAACACAGGGGGTGGGTGTCTAACTATGATATAAATATGTTGTATAAAATTTGAAAGAAACCAATTTAAAGTTCATTTGGGGAACACAAATTGGAGTCTGAGGAAGCTGAGGGGAGGGAGGTGGGGAGAGAGAGTGGGAATGGGAGGGTTTGGGAGGGAAGAGAGAT
Organism: Rhizomys pruinosus; assembly: GCA_009823505.1. Classification (NCBI taxonomy): domain Eukaryota; kingdom Metazoa; phylum Chordata; class Mammalia; order Rodentia; family Spalacidae; genus Rhizomys; species Rhizomys pruinosus. The sequence goes on from VZQC01004414.1 coordinate 744,360, forward strand.
CATCAAAATACATTGTGTGAAACTTTCCAAGAATTCATTAAAAATATTTTTAAGTCTATGCTGTTTCAAAACTCAATGGTAAAATGTTAACGAGCTCACAGAAAGGCCAACAGATAAACTGTCTGCCTGGGATTTGGAAAGCTAAACTGCACCTTCACCCACCATCTCTAAAGATGTAATCATCCAACAAAATTTTGGTGTTGCTAACTCTACAAAGTGAAAAGTATCTTACCTGTGAAGACATTCTTCCATGCTCTTTCATCTCCATGCTTTCGTTCCCGCTAGTCCCTGGTTATGAACCCTCACGGAGCCTAACAATTTGATACCAGTGGGTTTAAACTCTGGATTGTTACTACAGTCTCCAGAATTTTTACAAAAGGTTTCAGCCTGGGACCATTCCCTATGGATTCTGGTTCAATTGGTCCAGGGTAGGAGTCTCAGAGTTTCCAATATTTTCCAACAGTTGCCTTTTAAAAGGACATCAAGACAATCACTGTAAGAAACCACTCAGGTCTGCTATGGTGAATGAGAGTTTCTGAGATTAACCAGTGACCAAAAATGAACAATTAATGCTAGAGTTTCACACCTACTCAAAACATCACAACGCAACTAACTAATGGCACATTAAAAAAGATTCATTTAAGAGAGCTCTGTGAATTCCAGCCCTTGTCTTTAAAGGTATGAATGTATGAGAGCCTGGCAAACATCTGTGAGAAGTGATCCTTCATTTACTGAAACAGACTTGGGAGGCTGCAGAAAAGCTTTTTGGAGAGCACTGACAACAAAGGATATCAGGAGAAAAGAATGATTAAGGAAAGAATATGTGAACAATAGCTGCAGATGCTGCAACAGTTTTAAAGGGAGTAGGTGCAAAATAAACTCAAAGAAACCAGTTAGAAAAGGCTTATACACGTGTCAAAGAGGGTTCTAGAACTCACTCCCACGTCAAACCTTTAATTTCATCAGCCTCCTGGGCATAATAGCTGACACAGACAGGTGAGAAATTTCAACACCTGTGAGTGGAGAAGTAGGAAACAGCATATTTAAAAGATTTTACAAGGCTGGAGAGATGGCCTAGTGGTTAAGAGCGCTGACTGCTCTTGCAGAGGACCCGGGTTCGATCCCCAGCACCCTCATGGTGGCTGAAAACTATCTTTAACTCCAGTTGCAGGGGACTCTGATATCCTCTTCTGACTTCTGCGGCATTGCACAACATGAGTGCACCAACCTACATGCATACAGTACGTTCGTACACATACAAAAACAAATAAAATTAAAATGAAAGATTTTACATTGCTGGGGCCCTCCAACTGTCAGGGACCACAGCATGGAAAGAAACATAAGGCTCTCCTTTGGGAGTAGAGGAGTGTTAAGTGTTAGACTTTATCTTAGACCCCAATATAGGGTCTGTCCCAGTAAAAGACATTGCTTCCGGGTTCCAGACCTGTACCCTCAAACCAAGACTCAGGGCCCAACCTGGTGCCTGGTGGATCCCACCGGACTCCTGGCTTCCTGGGGGACAGCCTCTGGGCACATCCTACTGCCAGGATGACCTTAGTAACCCTGTTGTAGAACTTGGTGAGCAAGGGTGGTCCTCCTTGATTAAGGCCCTAAACTTATCTCAGAGATCCAGGCATATGACCCCCACCCCTAAGGACTTGCTCAATACCTATAGACTTAAGCAACTCAAATGAGAATAAACCAGCTATCATAAAAGGTCATAAGGACAGTTTTACATCATCTGTGGCATCCTTAATAAACTGTGCAGATGGGGAGAAATACCCTCCGTTCAGGAATCAAGAGGAGGGTCAATATCAGACTTTGCCTTCAAACCTCACTTTAACTGTAGGCCTGCCTGTGGACCCTGACTTCACCCTAGCACCCATGGACACAGGGGCCAGGCATATAGACCCAGGCCCAGGAACCAAGTCAATATATTTACTGCTGTGATTCCAAATTTTAAGCTTCAGCCTACACACCAAGTGGCCAAGCTCTTCCATTTGCTGACCCAATCACCAGATCATCTTTTCCAAAGACTATAGTCTCTAAGTTCAGAATGAAAGCAGCATCCAACTGGGGCTGGAGAGATAGACTAGCGGTTAAGAGCACCGACCGCTCTTACAGAGGACCCAGGTTCGATTCCCAGCACCCACATGGCAGCTAAGAACCGTCTGTAACTCCAATTCCAGGAGAACTCCAGTTCCAGGGGAATCTGAGACCCTCTTCTGTCCTCTGAGGCATTGCACAACACAGGTGCACAAACCTACATGCAGACAGTGCATTCATACACATACAGAAATAAATAAAATTTAAAAAGGAAAAGGAAAGAAAACAACATCCAAGCAAAACACTAAGAAAGGAATTCTGGGCCAACTACTGTACATTTGACCAAATAGACACATCAATAGCAAGGAAATTAAAAATACAAAAACAAAACAAAAAAACTCACAAAAGCATTGAAATCTATCAGCATGCACTCAAACAAAAGATGTGCTAATTAAGAAATTAAAAGAGGAATGAAAAGTACGTTAAAACACATAAAAACGCAGACACAAAATATGCCAATTTTTTTTTTTTTGGTCTTTTTGAGACAAGGTTTCCCATTAGTCCCAGCTGACCTGGAGCTCACTATGTAGACCAGGCTGGCCTTGAATTCAGAGAGATCCTGCTGCCTCTGCCTCAAGAGTGCTGGGATTAAAGGCATGCCCCACCACATGATGCTCAAAATATGCCAATCTTATTGGCTTCAGCAAAAGCAGTTGTAAGAAGGATGTTCATAGCAGTAAACACCAATAATATAAAGAAGTAAAATTCCAAACTAAACATCTTAACGTTTTCCTCAAGGGAGTTGAAAACAGGAATAAATTAATATCTAAAACCAACAAATGGAAAGAAGTAATGAAAGTCAGAACATAAATAAATGAGATAGAGAATAAGAAGATAATAGAAAAGATCAGTACTGCTGTGCATGGCTCATATTGATAATCCTGCATGTCCAGCTGCTGAGACAGGAGACTTTCCATGAGCTCAAAGTCAACCTGAGATATGCAGAAATACATTCTATTAAAATACATTAAAATAATAACTAATAATCATTATCATTAGTTTTTTATTATTTATTACATGATTATTAATATAAAAATTAATAAATATTTAGCTGGAGTTTCTATACCTCACTGAGCCTATTGGACAGGTCAACTGTACAAAGAATAAACAGAGAGACATCTGAACAGAACATACAATACACCAAATGGATCTAACAGATATTTACAGAATATTCCACCCAAACACCAAAGAATATACTTTCTACTCAGCACCCCATGGAACATTCTCCAAAATTGAACATATACTGGGACACAGAGCAAACCTCAGCAAATAAAAAAATATTGAAATAATTTCATGCATTCTATCAGACCACTGTGCAATAAAGCTGGATATTAACACCAGAAAGAGCCCTACTATCTACAAGAACTCATGGAGACTAAACAATACCTCCTGAATAAGGAATGTGTCAAGGAGAAATAAAGAAATAAAAGTATTCCTGACACTAAACAAAAAGGATGATACAACACAACTATGGAACACTTTAAAAGCTACATCCTGAGAGGGAAATTCATAGACCTAAGTGACTACATCAAGAAAACATAGTCACTTTTCTGTTGCTGTGATAAAGCACCATGACCAAGGAACTTATAAAAGGAAGAGTTTATTTGAGCTTAAGATTGGCAGTTCCAGGGAATTAGTCCATTGTGGCGGGAGGCGTGGCGGCTGGATCTGGAGCAGCAAACCAAGGGTCACATCTCGCAAAGACCACAGGAAGCAGAGAGGAAGCAACTGTAGACCACGAGGCTTGTTAAAACTCACCAGGCCTGTCCCCAGTGACACACTTACCCCAGCATGGCCACACCTTCTAAGACCTCCAAAAACAGCGCCACCAACTGGAGACAAATGTCTGAATACCTAGAGCCTATGGGGGACACACATTCAAACCACCACAATGACTTAACATGACAACTAAAAACACTTGAGAGGTAGCAACAAATGAATCCTAAACTGGCATACAGGGAGAAATAACAACAGTCAGAGCAGAAATCAATGAAATCAAAACAAAGAGAACAATACAAATGTCAATGAATCCAAGAGCTGGTTCTTTGAAAGGATAAGCAAAATAGATAGACCTTGTATTAGTCACTTTTCTATTGCTGTGATAAATCACCATGACATAAAAGGAAGAGTTTATTTAAGCTTACAATTGACGGTTCCAGGGAATTAGAGTCCATTGTGGTGGAAGGCATGGTGGCTGGAGCTGGAGAAGCAAGCCGAGGGTCACATCTCACAATGAGCATAGGAAGCAGAGAGAGAGAGAGAGACTGGAGACCACAAATCTTGTTAAACTCACTAAGCCTGCCCCCAGTGACATACTTCCTGTAGCACGGCCACATCTTCTTTTTTTTTTTAAGAATTTTTTTATATTCTTTTTTTTATTAATTTTATTTATTTCTGTATGTGTATGAATGTACTGTCTGCATGCAAGTTTGTGCACCCGTGTCCTGCAATGCTGTGGAAATCAGAGGAGTACTAATTGGAAAAGAGGAAGTCAAACAATTACTTTTTATAGATCACATGATAGTTTACCTAAGGGATGCCAAAAACTCCACCAGAAAACTTCTAGAAACCATCAACAGCTTCAGTAGAGTGGCAGGATACAAAATTAACTTAGAAAAATCAGTAGCCTTTCTTTATGCCAATAACAAGCAATTGGAGAAGGAATACAGGAGACTTTCCCACTCACAATAGCATCCAAAAAACTAAGTTATCGAGGAACAAACCTGACCAAACATACCAAAAATCTCTACAAAGAAAAATTTAAATCCCTTATGGAGATTGAGGAAGATACTAGAAGATGGACAAACCTCACATGCTCATTGATTGGAACAATCAATATAGTAAAAATGACCATCCTACCCAAGGCAATATACAGATTCAATGCAATCGCAATTAGAATCTCGAGCTACTTCACAGACCTAGAAAAAAAATCCTAAAGTTCATATGGAGAAACAAAAGACCCTGGATAGCCAAAGCAACCCTGAGCAAAAAGAGCAATACATGGGGGATGGCCATACCAGACTTCAAACTATATTACAGGGCTACAGTCATAAAAAATAGCCTGGTATTGGCAGAAAAACAGGCCTATAGATCAAGGGAAAAAATTGAGGGTCAGAACCCAAGCACATCCAATTTCAGCCCCCTCATATTCGACAAAGGGGCCAAGAAGATTCAATGGAGGAAAGACAGCATCTTCAGCAAATGGTGTTGGCATAACCGGATCACTACTTGTAGAAGAAAAAAACTAAACCCCTACCTCTCACCATGTACAAAAATCAACTCCAAATGGATCAAAGACCTCAACGTTAAACCCATACCTCTGAAAACGATAGAAGAAAACGTTGGTAGTAACCTACAAGACAGGCGTAAATCAGACAGCAACTACACAAACAATAAGGTCAATGATTGACAAATAGGACCTTATTAAACTCGAGAGCTTCTGTACAGCAAAAGAAACAATGAAGTGAAGAGAAAACCCTCAGAGTGGGAGGAAACCTTCACTACTGATACATCTGATAGAGCAATTAATATCCAAACTGTATAAACTACTCAAAAAAACAAAAGAGGAAGAAAACAAATGACCTAATCATAAGATGGAGTAAAGAGGTGAGAAACATCTTAAAAAGTGTTTAACATCACTAATAATTAAGGAAATGCAAATTAAAACCTCCTTAAGATTTCATCTTACTCCTGTAAGACTAGCTATTATCCAGAAAACAAAGGATACCAAATGCTGGAGAGGTTGTAGGGAAAGGGGTACATTCATCCACTGCTGGTGGGAATGCAAACTCATGCTTCCCCTGTGTAAAGCAATGTGGAGAACTCTCAAGAAACTGAAAATGAACCTACCACCTGGCCCAATCATACCACTCCTGTATATATACCCACAAGACTCATCATATTGCAGAGATACAAGCACGACTATGTTTATTGCAGCTCTCTTCACAATAGCAAAGAGCTAGAAGCAACCCAGTGTCCCTCAACTGATGAGTGGATAGAGAAAATTTGGTACATCTACACAATGGAATCCTACACAATTGTAAGGAAAGATGACACCATGAACTTAGCATGCAAATGGATGGAACTAGAAACCATTATGCTAAGTGAAGAAACACAGTCCCAGAAAAACAAACGACGAATGGTATCCATCATTTGTGGATGCTAGCACCAAATACATAGGTGAAAGGCAAGCTGAGAAAAGTTAATGTTATATTTCTTTTTATCTGAAGGCAACTATGCTCTTATAATGGGAATTCCTTAACGGGTTCAAGAATTAACTGACCACTTATTTTCAGACTTTGTAATTGTGGTATATGTATGGAGGATATGTATTTATATATTAAAGTAATATAAAATTTAAAGGGAAAAAATGTGAACTCCTAAACATATTTTGAAATTAGCATACATCAAACTTTTATTTTCAAAGTTCATAATTTTGGTATATATGTGATGTATATATAGGCATACTTTGGAGCAATACAAATGGGAGGGAACAACAATGACAAAAAGACTGGATCAAAGAACTGACTGAAACAGCTAATATCTGCCCTAAAAATAAACTTTTGCAGATAATTCTTTAAAAAGACTGAGAAAAAGATGCAAGACATATATGGCAGAATGCATGAACTGGGGTGGAGTGGGGGGCATGGAAAACGGAATAAGTGTAAATTGGATTGAGAAATGATGTATGAAACACACAAAACACCAATAAAATATTTTATTTTTAAAAAAGAAATATTTAGCTGGAGTAAGAGAAAAACAAAAATTCAAATGGTGACACCTAAACACAGGTATACATGAGCACCACTAAATGGATTCAGTGAATTATATATGCATATTTATAAATATATTTATATGTACCAATAATGATCAAAGAAGAGCACAATAAATTGATAGAGATTAGGCACCATGGGACGATTTGTAAGAAGACTTTGAAGGGGGGGAATAATGCAAATGCAATACTCATGTATACAGTTCTCAAAAAGTAAAACAACTGAAATTAAAAAATAATAAATGAAAAGGGATAGATTATAATTTATATGACAGAATTACAAAAGATCAAATCAGACTACAATAAATGACTATATAATAATTAACTGTATTACCTAGGATTAATGGATAAATTCTAAATTAAACACAATCTAAGACTCAATCATGAAGAAATAGAAAATTGGAACAAAGCAATAACTATGAGGATATTAAATCAGTAACAAAAAGCCTCTGATGAAAAAAGTTCAAGACAGGAATGATTCACTCCAGAATTGTAGAACCCATTTAAAGAATTAACACGAACTCCTTACGTCAGTATTCAAAACACTGAGAGGGGATATTCTGCCTTTATTTTACAGGTCAGCATTAACTTAATATAAAACCACAGATGGTCATTGCAAAAAGTGAAAATTACAGGCCAATATCCAAGATGAATGAAGCTATAAAATTCTTCAACAAAATAAAGGCAAGCTAATTTCTACAATGCATTTAAGCAACAATTCACCATTATGGAGTGGGATATATCCAAATTTATAAAGAGTATGTTAACATATACAGATCTATAAATATGACAGCATGTTAATAGAACAAATGGTAAAATACATGATCATCTCACTAAGCGAATAAATAGAAAACATCAAAATTGAGCCTTTTTTTCATGATTAAAACCTCCACAGATAAGGTACAGAAGAAACGTACATCAATATAAAAAGTCTACATACTGGTAAGTGGTGGTAAATATCTACCCAATGAAACCAGGCAGGGGTGTTGTGTCTTGTCATTACTATCCAATATAATACTAAAAGTTCTAGTCACATCAATCCAATAGGAAAAAGAATCTAAACAGTTAAACTGTCACATTTCCAGATGGTGTGAACTTTTACATAGAAAATATTCAAAGGTTCCACCAAAAATCACCTGCTAAAACTAATAACAATTTTTTCAAAGGTCATAATTTTGGTATATATGATATATATATATATATATATATATCATATATACCAAATATATATGTATATGATATATATATATCATATATATATATCAAATATATAATATATATATATCATATATACCAAATATATATATATATATCATATATACCAAATATATATATATATATCATATATACCAAATATATATATATATATCATATATACCAAATATATATATATATATCATATATACCAAATATATATATATATATCATATATACCAAATATATATATATATATCATATATACCAAATATATATATATATATCATATATACCAAATATATATATATATATCATATATACCAAATATATATATATATATCACATATACAAAATATATATATATATATACATATATATGCATACTTTGGAGCAATACAAATGAGAGGGGACAACAACAACAAAAAGACTGGATCAAAGAACTGACTGTTAACATTTAACTTCTGCCAAAACAATAGACCTTTGCAGAGAAAAAACTTTAAAAAGACTGAGAAAAAGATGCAAGACAGGTATGGCAGAATGCATGAACTGGGGTGGGGTACAGGCATGGGAAAGGGAGTATGTCTAAATTGGACTGAGAAATGATGTATGAAACACACAAAACACCAATAAAAATATTGTATTAAAATTTAGTTATGTTGTAAGCGATAAATCTACATTAGAAATCAGTAACATTTCTATATGTTACCAACAAATTATCCAAAAAATAAAATCAGGAAAACCACCCAATCTACAATAAGTTATTAAACTAATCCGATATTTATGAACAAGTTTTACTGAAGGGTTAGCTATACACTGAAAGCTGTAAGTATTAATGGATGACTAGGGAGTGGAGAAATGGATCAGGTTAAGCCTGCGTACTGCTCCTGCAGAGGACACTTGTTTGTTTCCGGCACCCATGTCCAGTGTCTCACAGCACTCCAAGGGACCTGACACCGTCTTCTGGCCTCCATGCACACCACGCAAATATATGGTGCACATACATACCTACAGGCAAATATCCATATGCATAAAATAAAATAAAGGAAGCTTTGTGCTAAAAATGGCTCAGGAGTTTAGAGTGCTTGTTGCTCTAGGAATGGACCTATGTGCAATTGTCAACACCCATATGGGTGCTCCATAACCAGTTGTGTGCAACTCTGGTTCCAGGAGATCCAGTGCCCTCTTCTGGCCTCTATAGCCAGGGCATGCATGAGGGGCACATACATGCATCCAGGCAAACATTCATATGCATATAATAAAAAGAAACAATTTTTATAAGGGGAACTGACTTAAAGATACTTTATTTAAAGAAAACATATGAATGGCCAATAGTATATGAAAATTGTTTAGTATCACATTAACCTTCACACATACGTATTTCAAATCAAGACCACATCAAGAAGTCACTTCACACACTCTAATGAATGGCTACTATCCAAAGCTGAAATAAATACATTGGCAATGATGTGGAGAAAGTAGAGCTCATACCCGCTCCTGGTCCTACTGCAGGTTCATACTGACATATTAGAGCAGTATAGGCATTTCTCAATAAATGACTAGTAGGACTATTATATGATAAAAGAATCCTTCCACATGTTAGTTCAGTATTTAAATACCATAGGGAGGAGTTAGGATGAATATTATGTAACTTTAGGAAGCACAACCAAAACTAAAAGATAGAAGTTGCAAAGAAGTTGCCAATTTTATCAGGGAACAAAGAGTTGTGCAATCACGAGAAATGCAGGTGGTTGTTATGAAGAATACTGGGGGCTCAAGAAAGGGGTTGGGACCTGTAGTTGACACCAACATGTACAGAAAGCAGATTAGTCCTAACGAGGCTCGAGCACCATTCCGATCCTAAAAGTCAGCTTCTTATGTATATTTATTAACACACAGTAAACTTTCATGTTTCCATTTCCCCTCAGAGTAAGAATGTTGGCAGACACATAAAACATTTGGATCAGTGTAACAATGATATTTGGATGTAACAGATAAGAAATAATGTTGTGCCAAGACTGCCAGGCCCTGCTTCCAGTTGCTTCAGGGGCCCTAATAATTCAGATGGGGGTGGAGAGGGAAAAAGAGACAAATCCTTTGATCTTACAATTGAACACTGCCCAAAAGCAAGGAAATATTCTTTTGACAATTCTCAAATGGTTTCATACAAAAATTACCCTTTTGATGCATTTAAAAGATAATCTTACATTTGCCAACATTACTGCAGTCTCTTCCATGTTTATATAAAGAGCTTAATTAAGAAATGTTTATGCATTTTTTTCTAAGCTGAGGTCAGTAGCTCTAGGACAGTATCAGCATTAGTATGATGATCTTTTCTCTGTCCCTCTAGAGAATACATAAAAGAGCTGCCTGTAGAGGAATAATGATCTCTGTCTGGACCTGATGCCAAGAGAAGCCTGTGCTGGGTTATATTTGGCTATTTTAGCTTTGATAAGAATGCCAAATCTACTGAAAACAGTAGCTTCACAGTTTGGGGACAATGGAAGTAACAGAAACAGCTTTTTTTTTTTTTTCCTTTCTTACTTTCTATAATGATCACAGATTAATTTTCATCCTTATCTTTTAATCTGTTTAAATTTTAACTGACTTTTTGTGAATTTTATATATTTTGATCATATCTCGACCCCCTCGCCTATCTGTTCCTAATAGCAATTCCACTTTGCCTAGTTTCATGTACTTGGTCACATGTTATAGCTTATCACACCAAGTCTGTGTTCCAGAATGCCCTCCGTGTGCAGCCATCCACTAGAGCCTGGATAACCTATAACCTATCTACTGTCACACTTTTTTTTTTTTTTTCTTTTTGAGACAGGGTCTCCCTGTAGCCCCAGCTGTCCTGGAACTCACACTGTAGACCAGGCTGGCCTTGAACTCACAAAGATCCGCCTGCCTCTGCCTCCCAAGTGCTAGGATTAAAGGCATGCGCCACCACACCCAGCTCAAAGAGAACCAAGTCTCCCTCTTCCAGTAGTTATCATTATCATTTGCCAGTAGTTCCTCAACTTGGAACGCAGTTTCTCACCCAGTTCCCCACTTCTCTGCTGGGACTGTCTGGCTTGAGCTTGCACGGTTCTTGTGTATGCTGTTACCATTGAGTAACTTCCCAGATGTCTGGAAAACTGTTTCCTGTGTTCATCTCCCACCCCACCCCCCCAAGCTCTTACAATATTTCCAGTCCTTTTCCACAATTATCCCTGAACCTTGCCAGGGAGAAGTTTGATACAGATGCCTGTTCAGGGATAAGCACTCTGAAGCTTCTGGTTCTCTGTACATTGGCCAGTTGTAGGTTTTGTGTTAATGACCATGTGCTACCTAAGGAAACTTCTCTGGTACCAGCTGAGAGATGCATTAATCTATGGGTATAACAATAAGTCATTAGGATTCATTTTAATATAATAACTATTTAGTAGAAAACTAGCTTTGGGCTTTCCCTCTGCTCTGTGACCTGTCTAGCCCCAGGTTGCACTGGAATATATAAGCATAGGGAAGGACATTGTGATTAAGACTACTACGCCACAGTCATTTAGTCCAACAATGACACATGGGCCGACATGAAAATAAAAGCATCTCTTCATCAAAGAATGCAATCATTTGTGTGGAGAGGAAACCTATAGAATGGAAAAAATAATCTTTACTACTTACAACCCTGACAGAGGGTTTGTATCTAGAATATACAAAGAATTAAAAATAAAAACATGGGAAAAGCAAAGAATGATTTTAAGAAGTGGGGCACAGTGCTGAGTGTGAAGTTCCCTAAAGATGAAATGCAAATGACTCAGAAATACTTTACAAAATGTTCAACATTTTTAGATGTCAGGGAAATACAGATTAAACCACTTTTGAAAATTTCATTTTATTACACTCATAATCAATCAAAAAAATAATGACAAAAGTTGTTGAGGATGTGGAGAAAGGAGAACTATTACCCACTGCTGGTGCGAGTGGAAACTGGTGCAACCTCTATGGAAATCAGTGTGGAGAGTCCTTTACAAAGAGAGATGGCTCAGCAGTTAAGAGCACTGGCTGGTCTTTTGGAGGACCCAAGTTTGAATCCCAACACCCACATGGCAGCTAAACAATCCCTAACTCCAGTTACAGGGGATCCAACACCCTCTTCTGACCTCCATGGCATTGCACAACACAGGTGCACTTACATACATACAAGCAATATACTCATAAAATAACAATAGTAAATAAAATATTTTTATTTATTTATTTATTTATTTATTTTTCACCTTCAGAAGAATACAATTTTATTTTTATTTTTTTTCTCACTGTGTATTTATTTCATATATTTCAAGACAATGATTATGTTTAAAGGCTTTACCACATTGTTTACATTCATAGGGTTTCTCCCCAGCATGAATTTTTCATATACACTACTGTACATTGTAAAGGCTTTACCACATTCTTTACATATATAGGGTTTCTCTCCAGTATGCATTTTTTCCATGCCTCCAAAGAAGACTGTTACATCTAAAAGTTTTACCATGTTCTTTACATTCATGTTTTTTCTCCAGTATGTTTTTTTTTAAGAATACAATTTTAAAATGGCGGCTTTTACAGACATATAGCATGGCACCTGCATGGATGTCAAATGACAGAGGTCAGAGGTCAGAGGTTAGAGTTGGCTTCCTCCTTCTACCACCTGAGTCACATAAAATATTTTTAAAAGCTCAAAATTGATCTACAAGATGAGCCAGCCACCCCACTTTTGAGCCAATATCCCAAAGACTCAACAACTTGTTAGAGAAATAACCAGCTATCCATGTCCATTGTGGACTTTTCATAATAGCCAGAAACAGAAACAACCTAGATGTCCATCAACTGGTAAATGGATAATGAATGTGTGATGCATGTAGAAAATGGAATATTGTTCAGCACTCAAAGCTAACAAAATTATTAAATTCTCAGGTAGATGGATAGAACTGGAAACAATCTTCCTGAGTGAAAGAACCTAGACCCAGAAAAACAAACTTTGCATATTCTCTCATACCTGGATGATGGATTTGAAATCTTAGATATTCTTGTTTCAATTTGAGATTCCAAAGAATGCACTAGGGACTGTTGAACAGTGTTGAAACAAATTAATATATTAAGTTGTAATAAACACATTTTGCATTGTGAGACAGCCTCTAGAAGTCAAGGACAGAGGATTATGATTTAAATTAATGTGTTTGTGTGTCAAGTTCACAATAGATGATGATTAAAATGCTTATTCTTCCTTTTCAACTTGACTGGAATTAGAAACACATAGGTTACATACCCCTTGGTATTTATGGAAGGGTGTTTCCTGGGAGAGTTAACTGAGGAATCACCCAGCCTGACTATGGGTGGAAAATATCACATGAGCTAGGGGCTTGAACAAATTAAAATGTGAAAAATAAGGTAACCAGGTAAGCATCAGAACCGATATTTCTGCTTCCTGATTTAGATGCAGTGTGACTTACTGCCTCATTTCTGTACCGTCAACCCTTCCCTTCCATGTTGGGTTGGAGTACACCTCAAATCATGATCCAAAATGAAGCCTTCCTTTCTTTTTTTTTTTTTTTAATTTTTTAAAAAGTTTTTTAAATTTATTTATTTGTTTATTTTCTTTTTTTTTCTTTTTTTTAATTTATTTTTATTGATGCTTTGTATATTTCATACATCATTTTCCAATTCAGTTCAGGCATATATCCCCTTCCCTTCCCCCCCACCCCACCCCTACCCATTGCAGATCGTGCATTCTGCCGTAAGTTTTCTGCATCTTTCTCTGCTTTTTTGTTTTGTTTTGTTTTCATTTTTTTTAACAATAGGTGATAATTTGTGAGTACAAGCATCCTTCATGTAAAACCAATTTGCAAGCAGTTGTGCCTTTTCTATGTGTATGAATGTACTGTCTGCATGCAGGTTTGTGCACCCGTGTCATCCAATGCCCCGGAGGTCAGAAGAGGGTGTTGGATTCCCCTGGAACTGGAGTTCTCCCGGAATTGGAGTTACAGACGGTTCTCAGCCGCCATGTGGATGCTGGGGATCGAACTTGGGTCCTCTGCAAGAGCAGTCTGTGCTCGTAATCGCTAGGCTATCTCTCCAGCCCCGAAGCCTTCCTTTCTTACATTGCTTTATTTTTCAAGAATTTTTCAGAGGAATAAGAAAAGTTAACAAGACACCTGAATAAGTGATGAAAGCTCAAGCTAAAGGTATGTGGAAAAGGTTTTGTTTCTTTGAGTTTCCATTTATATACCTTCAGTTCACAGCATGATTAGTCTTCTGTAGCATCCCAACATTGTTCGATGATCTTTCAATTGACAATTCTGTGATCCATTAGCCAGTAGGGATACAGAGCCAGCCACAAACCTATAGCCTGAAATGCCAAGATGCCTGGGATGTCCACAAACACTTAGAAAACTCCTTTACACATTTATAGTTTTAAGAGCTATGCTAACAAGACAAGGTTATTAGACTAAAAGAATCATTGATCAACTTGATATATCAGAAATGTAGGGTTTGTTACAACAGAGTTCTGCTAGGAGAATATAAAATGCTTTTACAGTTATTCTAAATTAGGAGTTCACACAGGTCATTTTTACGATGTGCGCCATAATGTAGTTTTACAACTTTGGCGTTTATTAAGTATGATATAAGAAATAGCCACTTGAAGAATTTGCTTCTTCTATAAAATAGTTACTGCAGGTTTTATTATGCTTTTCTGTGCTGCTCATGCAATAGTTCAAGCATAATTTTCTCTTCGTGAGAGTTAAGGTAGTATGCACACACCATGATATGCATAACAGTAGAAAGTAGCAGGTAAAATTCAAAGTTTACCACTAACTTAAAAACCATATGAGCTTGAGAAAGCAAAGTATTAAACCCCATTCCTCTAGCTCTTCTATCTGACCCTCTGAGATGTGAGCAAAGAGCTGGCCCAAGTCACCAAAGCTTCCTCACCATGGCAGATTATGCCCTCAAACCAACGGCTAAAATAAGCCCTTTCCTTCTATAAATTGCTTTTTGTTTGCGTGTCTGGTTACAGTAAGACTGTGTTTCAAAAACAAATAAAAAAATACAAGACAATATTTATTCATTTGTTTTTCTCCTTCTTGCCAGGTTCTAGTTGGTGATTTAATTGTCATTATTTTAAGTTAAGTTATTCGAATACCTTACATACTTGATTTTTTTTCTAGACATGCATTGGGGTTTTGAAATGCAAAAACCACAATAATAAAATGTAACCAACTTAATAAAATTCAGGTACTACATAGTTAAGGTCTTCAAATCTATTTTGTGACTTTTCTGGGTTCCTCTTTATCTTACAGTAAGGTTTGGGTATTGGATGTCTCCTAAAGTCCCAGGTTTTAGTACTTTGATTCCTGAAGGGTGGTGCTGTTGAGATGTGTTGGAATCTTTAAGAACTGGAGCCTTATGGGAACTGCAGAGATCATTAGGGTTGTGCCTCTGTGATAGATTGAATGAGTGATGTCCCCATATGTGCCTTGTACATGACTCTGTGTGAAGAGTTCAATATTTGTTTAGGAAGTACAGGCATGCTAGAAGAAGTCTTACACTGGGGGAAAGCTGTGGGAGTCAGAGTCTTGCCCCCTCCCCCCTTTCTCTCTCCTTCCTGAGGGCTGATCCAAGGTGATCACTCTATTCCTGCACCTGCTGCCATCTGCCATGTATTGCCCCAAATCACAGATTCTAAGCTAGAACCAAAAGCCAAAATAACTTCTTTAACCTTCTGTCAATTGTTTATAGTCATGGAATTTCATCACAGTGAAACAAAAGTTACTAAAATCCCTCAGAGAGGATTGTAGACCTCCTCTATAATCTCTACCTTTTCCTAAGTGTCTGGTTCCTGGCTGATGAGGAAGTGGTTTTGCCACCAAGATGTGTTTCTTTGTCACATGCCTGAAAAAAGGAGGCCAGTTGATCACAGACTAAAATTCAAGCCAAATATAAATCCTTTTAGGTTATAAGTTAATTAACTCAGATGCTTTAGGACACTGATGGAAAGAGAACACTCTTGCCAAATTAATATTGAATTGTTTCCAAAGACACAGTTCCTTGGTTTAAATATTGCCCACTATTTACTGCCTTATTGATCATAAACAATAAATGTATTTACATTAATTTTTAATTTATTTACTTTTTGTTTTATGTGTATGAGTGCTTTGTCTGCACATATGTGAGTGAACTACATCCATGCCATGCCCACAGGGACCTAAAGGAGTGTCAGACCCTCTCTAACTGGAGTTAGTTATGGTTGTTACTGATAGATACTGTGAACAAAACCCAGATCCTCTGGAAGAGTAAACAGTAATTTGATCATTGAGCCATTATTCTATAAGCAATAACTTAAATATGATCTCCAGTTTCTGGGTGCAGTCCAAATGCCTGACATCTGTGCCTCAAAAATGTATGTAGCATGCCATTTCTTTTCCTCCTCTCTTCATTCTCCAGTCTGAAATACTGAATCTATTAACTTCCTGTTGCAATATCCTTAATATTGCCTTCTCATGAAATCAGATAGGACCTAGAAGTTTACTCTAAATTGGCGGTTATCGATGTAAATCAAATCTTTCATTCATAGCAAAACTTCAAGTCAAACAATGACCTACAGAGCCCCAAATGTTATCACTTCATCAACTTAACCCAATCGCTTCCCAACTCTCCTTTATTTCCTCTATCAATAACCCTGAGCATGTCTTCCATACACCAGGTATAATTCCCCCCCGCCCCAGAGTGTGTGCACTTATGGTTCTTTCATACCTGGGTGCATTTTCCTCAAATGACAAAATACATAATTTCCTGAAATCCCCTCAAGTTCTTAATCAAACATTCATCTTCTTGGACCTACCTATTTAAAGCTAATGTCTAATTCCATCCTGTTCTTTTTCTTCTTCCAAATCATTCATCAAAGTCCACCCTACTCATTTAATTAACTTATTGCATCCTGTAACTAAAATGCAAGTTCAGGACCCATGAGATAGCTCAGCAAGTACAACCACTTGCCACTAACCCTGACAACCTAATTTCAAACACTGGACCTTTATGGTTGAAGGAGAAAAATCATCTCCTACAAGTTCTGCTCTGAACTCCACATCCATTAAGTAACACACACACACACACACACACACACACACCACGCATATATGTACTAAATAAACAAAAATAAATAGATAAATAAATAAATAGGAAACAATGAAAGGTCCTTGCACCATGTCAGGATTTCTGTATCTTTTATTTATCCTTCCAAGATCTGGTACAACTCATATTTATTAAGCAGGTTCATTAGTTCCAAGAATGTTTTTGTTAGAATTTGTTTAATGTTTACTATAGTGCCTCATATAGATTCATGACTGAGTAAAGATTTTATGACTCAGTGTACATATACATGTATTTGTAGTATTTCTGATATTCAACAATAGCATCAGTTTTATTAGGTCATGTTATATTCAATTCCACAAACTAAAGAATTTATTTCTTTTTTAACTTTCTTATAGCATTTATATCATCAACTGAAAATAATTTCATAAGATAGAAATAATTTTCTTCGAGGTTTTGATAAGTGCATCTTAAATGAAAAGAAAACATGTACATATTGCTGACCATGCTAGAGAGATACATTTTTATTACCAGGGGGTTGATGCAGGTTTTATCCTCAAAGAAATTAATGTAGGATCACTGACAGCTTGCTAAAAGGAGAAATGGTCCCAGCAATGCAGAAAAAAATGAAGAGATCTAAGCACCTCCACATTTATTATTTCTTCATGAAGACGTTAAACAGTTGAATCAACACTTGAACATACAGTTTAACCCAGAAATTAGTTAGTGGAAAATATTCATAACTTCAAAAATTTAGTTAGAGAAATCATCGCCTTGTCTATCATATACATATGCCACCCAGTGGATTCAGGCAGTAACTGAGTCCATCTCTGAGGGTTCCAACAGAAGAGTACCACAAATGGAAGGATCAAAATCTGTAGCTTCATCGTTGCACATCTGCCTCTCCTAGCTTCTAGCACCTTCCAGACGTCTCTAGCACCCCTTGGCTTGAGGTGCAGAATTCCAGCCACTGCCTTCCTCGCTGAATGCATCACATTCTTCCTGTGTGTTTCTGTGGTCACCTAAACAGGCTGCTGATCATCTTTGATCAGTGACCCACCTGACTTCAACATTACTTCAATTTAACCAATAAAATGTGCAACTAGCCTATTTAAATATAAATACACATTCTAGAGTACTTGGAGCTAAAACCTCAGTATATCTTTCATGTGGAACAGAGGTGTAAAATTCCACCCAGAAAAACTCATGTATCAACAGTATTTGACCTAGCTGATCACTTATTTCTCCTTGAAACGTTTCTCTAACATGGCTTTCAGGCACTGTATTTTCTTGTTCCTCCTATTTAATCAGCTGCTTCACAGACTCCTTTGCTAGTTCTGGTCAACCCCCAGCTTCTAACTCTTGGAACATTCCAAACCTTAATCTTAAGAGCACTTTCACCTTCTGTATGTTGGCAGACATTGCCTAGAACATTTCACAACCTCTTTTTCACATGATCTTTATTGCACAGCTTTGCCTTTCACTCTAACTATACATTCAGATTCTTATTTGATATTTCCGTCTGAATAGATACCTTAAGCTTAGCATAGTCAAAGGCAAACTGCTTATGAAGTCCAATAACGTTTCATTTTTCACAACCTTTCATATCTCAAAAATAGCGACACCACCCTTCCAGTTGTATTATCTTTCTCATCTCCTGTCTCCCTGCTCCCTCTATCTCTCTTTCCTCTCTTTCTCTCTATCTACAT
Organism: Rhizomys pruinosus; assembly: GCA_009823505.1. NCBI lineage: Eukaryota > Metazoa > Chordata > Mammalia > Rodentia > Spalacidae > Rhizomys > Rhizomys pruinosus. Next base: position 763,248 of record VZQC01004414.1, read on the forward strand.
TAGGTCCTCAAAAACTCTTTACGGCTTCCCAATTCTCACCACCTCAATTGTTATCATTCCAGTCTCTCTTCCCTTCAAGTCTTTCAATAGTCTCCTGTCAGGGTACAATGCATCCATAATGACTGTACTAGAATCTGTCCTTGACAGAGTAGCAAGAAGTTTCTGTTAAAAGGAACGGTGATGGCAATGCCCAGCCTAAAATCCTCCAAACACTTCCTTTTATTGGGAGAAACAGTAATGCCCTTATAAAGACATACCTCCTCCTCCTCTTCTACACCATATCCATCAACCCTCAAATCGAAGGCATCGTCGATGTCCATCATCCACTTCTCATCTATAGTTCCCATTATGCACATCATTTAAGACCTTGAGTTCCAAATCTGCCCCATATATGTTCCTAGCTCTCTCCTTTCTTTACTTACACACACACACACACACACACACACACACACACACACACACCTCCTTGGCAGCAAGATCTTCTCCAGTAAAATTATGTTTTAGCTTTTGCCACTGAATGTTACACTACAAATAAAAATCTGAAACCTGCCATTTTCTCCCTAGCGTGTTGTTTTTGTTTTATTTTTTTAATTTTTATTGAGCATTTGTACATTTCATACAATGGTTCCTAAACCAAATCTCCCCTCCCTGCCCCTGAGCCTCAACCCCACATTAGAACTCATTCATTTCAGGAAAATACATTCTAAGATGAAAGATTTCAACCCATTGTTTTCTACTCAATTATAGAAAAAAACTGTCAAAGAAGAACACAATTCGGTATGCCAGTTTCAGTGTCTTCGAATTACTCAATGCCTAAATAGAGAAAAGTAAATAAAATGTGTTCTACAGAATCCAAAAATCTATAATACATATGGAATCGTATATGAAAATTAAGACTATATCATATGATAAGACTTCTTCTGAAAAAAAATACTATTAGACTCTGAAGAATCTTTTCCTGATTGGACAAATTCTTTTCACTTACATATCATTTCTTCTGTGTCACCTTAAACAGTAACAATCTTTGCTGTTTAAACTTTTGTTCTCCTTAATGTAAAATTAGAATCCATATAGTCATTCCAACATATAAATATGGCCTTTCTTTTCCCAGATGTAAATGTCTTCAGTACTAATTTTATATCTTATATTAAATTTTTATCCTATATAAAAGGTTAATCTTTTACACAAAAGGTTAATTTTTATTCTCTGTACTATTGAATACTTATCAGAAGTTTAATCTCCCCTAGACACTTTTCTATGAATATTTATAGGATTGACATTGAATAATAGAATGAAATCCCCTGATACTCTTGGCCTGTCACATCTCAAATAGTTTTTTTATCAAGTGTCAATCAGCTTTATGACACTCACCAAGCCACATGGCAGCTCAAAGACCCTCCATTTACCAACCATAAAATGAATCATTTTAGGGGGTGGGTATATATCAGAAAGTATTAATGGGTAGTCACCCCATCACTATGCAGACAGGAAAAGATCTTGGCCTCCAGTCAATCTGTGGGCAGGATGCAATGAGACTGGTAGCTTTTAGCTTTGCTGGGTCCTTTGGGAAACCAGACCTGCTGGCTGGTCATCTTTGGTGCCATGACTACAACAAGCCTGGTATCTGGAACATGACTTTTAACTGAGAAAACTCATCTGTGCCTGTCTGTTTCTTCCACTCTCTTGGTAGGGGGCAAAGCTGGTTTATCAGCAGAGATGCTATGATTGCCAGGAAGAACAATTCCATGAAAACTATAGCCACAGTCTCTTCTGTAAATGCTTCTCTGAATAGCCCTTTACAGGACTTTTTGAAAATGCTGATTAAAGTTTCCCTTATAAAAATACTACAAAGTTTGCAACTCTAACCTAACTATATTATATATGAATCGCTCAGACTGAAAAACCAAACAAAAACTGTTGAGATCTAAGCACCCATAAACTGGGTTAGGAGCCAGGCATGGTGGCACAGGCCTTTAATTCTAGCACTTGGGAGGCAGAGCAGGCGGATCTTTGTAAGTTCAAGGCCAGCCTGGTCTACAAAGTGAGCTCCAGGCCATTTGGGACTAAAGAGAGACCCTGTCTCAAAAATACAAAAAAATATACTAAACTGGTTTAAGGTCTTTTAAAAGACTGTGCTAGTATCCTAATCTACTGCAAAGATGAAGAAAGACTATGCCATAAAGGTTGGCTGGGCCATTGTTTTCATTCCAGCATATAACAAAGGGAAACTGATGTCAGGGGGGAAAAGCAACATCATAGATCATGAAAAGCTCTGTCTGTTATACCACTCTGTCTCTTCCCAACTTGTCCAATCTCTGCCTTCCATAAATGTTCTGTGATTACTGCTAATAAAGGAGATTGGAACTCATAGGAAGTAACATGAAAAACGCTCTTCTAAACTAGGTATAGAAAGGATTCATGGAGGACAAGTGTTATGTCATAACTGAGTCTCTCTAGCCTGTGCAAGCATTGGCTCTCCTCAGGCCCCACACAACATAAAACTGTTTTGAGGAAATTATAGGAACACTTGGAATAATAAAACCAAACACAATGACCATTTAGGACCTTCATACACGTAAACCCTATGTAGGCTATAACCTCACTAATGATTCCCACAAATGCAAAAGTCACATAACTTAATCTTAGCCTTGCTTTACATACATTGTGTATATACACTTTACCCATTATATGTAATTTGAGATACCTTGTGTGTATGCTTAGATTCGAGCCAAGAGCATATATGAGAATCTATAATCAATCAGTTTGAAAAATTCTTATAAGCAGGCTAACTTCCTTGATTCACCTATTTTAATGCCATCACAGCCCAGTAACACCACCTTTGTCAGAACAAATAGCCTGATGTTCTCTAGTTATGAACTATGCTCTCCTTTGAGGGAGTAGCTGTGACAGAAACTCCTAATGAGCAATATCTTTATACAAAAGTTCCTTCTAGATTTTAATCATAGTTCAACTCTTTGGTTTCATGGTCTTTCTTCCTTCTACACCTTGAAGTAGTCAATGAGATTGCATTTTCTAAAAGATATTTTTGTCACATATGACAACTCAAGGGCCAAGTCAGCCAGCTTATAAAGATTTATAAATACTCTGGGAATCGCTGATCTGATGGAGAAGGGTGCAAAACAGGAACAGCATCTCCCTGCCATAAATTATTGCATCTGATTCTTCGCTGAACTAGAAAAGAACAGAGACAATCTAAGTAAGAAAACAGACTCCTAGATGTTGGTGTCAGTTGAGGTTCAGACAGAAACTTTGGACAGAGTGATTTTAAAAAGGGCAAATCTTTGGGCCTAATCCCCAACACGTCTTCACTCCTCACTGCACAATTTGCAGGATTGTCTCATCCAGATTCTCAGTCTTAGTTTAATCTCAGTTGCTGTGGAAAATACTCTGAAACTTCACAGGTCAGGACTCTGTTGTCTACATTTCTCTCATTCTTCTTATCTTCCGGGTTCATACAACATAGCTCATTAAGCTCTGAGCACTCAGCTTTTTTTCTAGCACAAAGCTAGAACACTTCCAAAATCCAAGTGCCAACCCACTCCCCCCCCAAAAAAAAAACCCCAACATGTCTCAGCCAAACACAGAAACACCCTATTCTTTTAGTACCAATCTTTTTTTTTTTTTGTCTTTTTGAGACAGGGTCTCTGTGTAGCCCCAGCTGTCCTAGAACTCACGCTGGCCTTGAATTCACAAAGATCCACCTGCCTCTGCCTCCCAAGTGCTGGGATTAAAAGCCTGTGCCACCACGCCCATCCTTAGTACTAATCTTTAAAAAATTTATTATTATTATTTTTAAATTAAATTTTTTTTATTTATTTACTCTTGTATGTGTATGAATGTACTGTCTGCATGTAAGTTTGTGCACCCATGTCATGCAATGCCGCGGAGGTCAGAAGAGGGTGTCAGATTCCCCTGGAACTGGAGTTCTCCTGGAATTGGAGTTACAGACAGGTTCTCAGCAGCCATGTGGGTGCTGGGGATCGAACCCGGGTCCTCTGCAAGAGCAGTGGGCCCTATTAACCACTAGGCCATCTCTCCAGCCCCGATTATTTTTATATGTGTATGAGTGTACTGTCTGCATGTAGGTTGGTGCACCTGTGCTGTTCAATGCCTCGGAGGTCAGAAGAGGGCGTCAGATTCCCCTGGAACTGGGGTTAAAGACGGTTCTTAGCCGCCATGTGGATGCTGGGAATCGAACCCATGTCCTCTGCAAGAGCAGTAGGCACTCTTAAGCGCTGAGCCATCTCTCCGGCCCCAATTACCAATCTTTAAGTTGCTTTTCTGTTGCTGTGATAAAACACCGACCAAAACCAATTTAGCCAGGAAAGGGTTTATTTGGTTTCAGTTCAGGGTCAGAAGTCACCACTGAGAGAAGGCAGGGTACAAACTCAAAGCAGGAACCTGGAGCAGGAATCATGGGTGGGTGCATGCTGCTTGATGGCTCCCTCTATGGCTGGATCTAGGGCTCCCATATAGCCAACTTTCTTACACAGCTCAGGACCACCTGCCTATGGATGGGACCACCCACAGTGGCTAGGGTGCCTCCACATCAACACCTCATAATCAAGACACTGTCATAAGGACATGGCCACAGGGCAATCCATGTGGGATTCCCTCAGATAGAGAGCTGAAGCTAACTAGGAACATCTGGGATTGCACTCTACTGTAGGGTGTAGAGGCCAAGATGGCAGATGGGAAACAGAGGATCAGAGGTCTGTGAGGAGCCAGGAGATTAAAGAAGATTAATAGAGCCCATGGGGAATGAGAAATGCTTTATCTTCTGCAGTTGAGAGCACATCAGCTGCTGGGCAAGTGGCCACCTGATGAGCGAGTACGTGTCCTAGGTTCCAAGGACATTTTTAGTAGGACATCACAAAAAGGTGGCTTCCTCTCCAAACTGGTTATATTTTACACCTCTGTTTCCTTCGGGTCACTGAACATCCTCTCTCTGCCATTTTGTGCTGACTCATAGCTCTCTGGGGTTCTAGTATTAGCCATCAGGGCCCATGCCAGAAATTTATATCAGCGCCACGTTGTTGAAGCATGAACAGGCCCTCCCGGCCCTAGCACTTACAAGAGTATCCCAGAGTTTCAGGAATATGAGGGTTTCAGTCTCTATGTTCCCTACATCAGGAAGCAAAGAAAACCATTGAAATCATTTGTATCTTTGGATACTTCAAAATAAATAATTCATAGTTAGCTAAAATATATTTTCCTTAAGCAGCTGATCAATAACAAAATACTGTTTGTTGTGTAACAGTCTCTCATGTATTTGATGATCAGTGTCAGGATTTTTTTGGCCTGTATTCCCATTCTTGGCATTTAAAAATTCTTTATGTCATCCAATCCTTATTGCTCTCCTCTGAATACCATCCAGGTTTGAAATATGATTTCTGTGATATTCAGAGCTTAAGACATTACTTTAAGCACTGCTAAGAAAAGTAAAATATTCATTTTCTCATTCTGGAATATTCTTCATTACTAAAGCTCATGAATTTTCAGTGAGATTAACCCCAAATGGATGTACATTGGTTTAGGAGAATAAAGTCTTGCTCTTTTTATGTCTTAAGGCACAGACATACATAAAATATTACCAGATACAATGTAGATTTAACAAATACCCATGGAATTAAACATTCACTGGGAACTGTATAGGTAGAGAGTTTTTCAACTCTTTAAAGTGATAGAAATAAAATTTTATTTTATTTTATTATTCATTTATTTATTTTTTTGCATGACAGTGAAGTGTCCCCTAAATACACAGACTTACTAGCTGTTTTAGTGATAGTGCTATACAATTATTTCAGCTCGGTACTGGCACAAAAACAGATCTGCTGACCAATGGAACAAAACTAAAGATCCAAACCTGAGCACATACAATTTCAGCCACCTCATATTTGAAAAGGGGAATAAGAAGATACAATGGAGGAAAGACAGCATCTTCAGCAAGTGGTGTTGGCAAAACTGGATCACCACTTGTAGAAGAATGAAATTAAACCCCTACCTCTTGCCCTGTGCAAAAGTCAATTCCAGATGGATCAAAGACCTCAATGTGAAACCCCAAACTCTGGAGGCAATAGAAGAAAAATTTGGCAGCAGACTACAAGACATAGGCATAGGAAAAGACTACCTAAATCAGACAGCAGCTGTGTAAGAATTAAGGTCAACAATTGATAAATGGGACTTCATTAAACTCCAAAGCTTCTGTACATTAAAAGAAACAATCAAGGAAGTGAAGAGGAAATCCACAGAGTGGGAGGAAACCTTCACCACAGATACATCTGACAAAGCATTGATTTCCAGAATATATAAACTACTCAAAAAACAAAGAAGAAAGAAAACAAATGAATCACTCAAAGATGGAGCAAAGAGCTGAACAGAGACTTCACAGGTGAGGAATTAGAGATGGCTGAGAAACATCTTAAAAGTGTTCAAGTCACTAATAATTAGGGAAATGCAAATTAAAACCACTTTAAGATATCATCTCACTCCGATAAGACTGGCTAAGATCAAGAAAACAAATGATACCAAGTGCTGGAGAGGCTGTGAGGAAAGGGGAACACTCATCCATTGCTGATGGGAATGTAAACTCGTACAGCCACTATGGAAAGCAGTGTGGAGAACCCTTGGAAGACTCAAAATGAGCTTGCCATCTGACCCAGTCATACCACTCCTGGGTATATACCCACAAGACTCATCTTACTGCAGAGATACATGCACAGCTATATTTATTGCAGCTCTGTTCACAATAGCAAAAAGCTGTAACCAACCCAAATGCCCCTCAATTGACAAGTGGAGATAGAAAATGTGGTACATCTACACAATGGAGTTCTATGCAGCAGTAAAAAAAAGACAATGATTTCATACTGAAGTTATAGCCAAGCAAAAGCCTGAAGAACCTGTCATTTGAAATACTTACTGAAGGTACATCCACCACCTTGCAGTTTCTAGGATGTTCAGTTAATTAGCTTTGATTTTTAGAGAATGTTAAAGTTTTCTCTTAATGTCATTTCATTTTATTATTATGAGAACATATTTAATTTATTCCTGATAAAACTGTCTGTGTATGTTTGTCTATCCTTCCTTGTACAATATTTTGAAATGTAATATATTCCTTATTCTTTGAAGTCATGAAAATCTGCAAATGTTTCCACTTACTATTTGAGTTTACTTTTGCCAGGAATTTCCAGGTGCAATGTTGAAGAAAACAGAGAAGAGAATATTGTCTTGTACATATTTTCAGTGTATTGAGTTCATTATTTGTTAATCACTATGCTCTGGTGAATAACATTTGTGTTCTAGTTTGTCTTTGAATTGCTGTGACAAAACACTCTAACCAAAATCAACTGGGGAGGAAAGGGTTAATTTGGTTCACATCTCCTAGGTCACAGAGCAACACTGTGGGAACCCAACATAGGAACACAGGGCAGGAACCTGAAAGCAGGATCTGAAGCACAGACCATGGAGGAGTGCTGCTTACTGGCTTGCTCCCCTGGCCCATGCCCAGCCTGCTTTCTTATACAATACAGAACAACCTGCCCAGGGGTGGCACCAGACATAGTGGGCTGGGTCCTCCCACACTGCTCAACTATCAAGATAATACTCCACGGACATGGCCACAGGCCAGTCCAATGCAGCCAATGCCTTAATTGAGGCTCCCTCAACCCAGGTGTGTCAAGTTAACACTAAAGCTGTCCAGCTCAGCATCCTAGCCATGACTCACTGCCCATTCCCCTGAATACAATCTGGAGCTTAGTAGTTTTCACATTTGACCTTATCCAAAGTCTCCAAAAATCCAGGCACCCTAACTCAGTCTAATAATCAAAAAAGAAAGAGAAGCCAAAGCTGTTCATCTGCTTTTCCTTAATAACTAGATGCTGGGTCACTCTGAGTGAAATCTCCATTTCTTCTATATTTAAAAGATCTCCCTTTAGTAATCAGGAAGTCTACCTTTCTCCAGTACAGTATTATGTTGCATTGATTTTATTTCTTCCCAGGTTACACAGCTAATAGCTTTGTGTGCCTTCAGCTCCAGGGAGTCTGATGCCCTCGTCTGGCAGCTATGCGTACCCACATATGTATGAACATACACACATATACATATTAGTAAAAAGTAATAAATTGGGGCTGGAAAGATGGATCAGCACTTGCTGTTCTTGCAGAGAAAGCAGGTTTAGGTCCCAGCACCGACATGGCACTTCACAACTGTCTTTTACCACAGTTCCAGGGCATCCAGTGCTCCATTCTGGCTCCCCTCATAAGCACTGCATGCACGTGGTGGACCTACATACATGCAAGGAAATATACACATAAAAATTAAAATGAAATATTTTAAAAATATATAATTTTAAACCCAGACTTGCTTATCAGGATAGGTTCTTCAGGCTTTCTTCCACATTTTGGGTTCAGTGTAACACACTGTTCACTACAAAATGAACACCGACATTATAACAGAGTCATATAGGATTACAAGATGTACTTCAAATGGCAGTGTCGTTCCCTTCTCTCAGACAAGTCATTTACAGACACATCAGGATGTGATCCTAAGTAATTTTTTTCCAAACTAAAATTAAACATATATGTATAATTTATTTAAATTGCCATATAGCTCTGTGTACAAGGTTCTCAAATTAAACATTTTGACTACATTAAGTACACATTGATTGGATGAAAACTGACTTATGGGATTATAGAAATGAGCCATTTGTTTGCTGTTCGATGGTGGGGCATTTTTTTAGGCTTTATATTTCTCCTTTATTTTGGAGGTATATGTTTAATTATACTGATTTTATTATTGTTCTTTTCTTAAAATTTTTAAATTTTATGGGAATGAGTGTATTCCCTGCATAGGGATATAAGTGCATCCATGTCATGCAATGCCTGTGGAGGCCAGCAGAAGACTAAGATCCCCTGAAACTGGACCTACAGATGCTTCTTAGCTACCACATCAGTGTGAGGAACCATACGTGGAATGCCTGAAAAGAGAATCAGCGCTCTTGAGCACTGAACCACCAGCCTTGTAGTTAAACAGGTTCTGTAAGGCTATTAAATTATTTGGTGGACATATTAAATATTCTGAAGGAGGGGGAAACAAATAGAGCCACAATTATTATTAGAATTATTTATTATTCTTGTCTCTTTTTGAGACAGGGTCTCCTTGTAGCCCCAGCTTGCCTGCAACTGCCTATATAAACCGGGCTGCCCTGTAAGTCACAGACATCCACCTGTCTCTGCCTCCTACATGCTGGGATTAAAGGTGTGTGTCACTAGGCCCAGCAAGCCACAATTATTTTTATAATGTTTTCTTTTTAGATACTTGGTGTCAAAATAGGTGTTTATAAATGAGAGACAATGGATGTACCCTAAAAAGATATTTGTCTAGGGGTACCCTCAAAACATCCCCTTCTTAAATAATGGATTCTAACATATGTAAACAGAATTTGGCTCCTTATTCTTTTCAATAAATGAAAGGTTAGGAAACAGTATCTTAATCTGTACCTTTACAATCTGTAAGGTATTTTTAAAATTTCTCTAAATGAAGTATTCTCTGGCATCACTTTATTGCTTGGGTGGATGTTCTGCTGATGAGTAGAAGATTCTGAAGTCAGGAGATAAGAATTTCAGCCTTGTTCTGTCACTTCATGAATGGCCGGAGGCTACTTACTTAACCTACCTTGTGCCTGCATGTCTATCTGTACAATGGGACTATAAGAGCATTTATGCTTCATAAAGAACCATGAATCTATAAGAAGATATGCAATTGAGGATAAATACAGTTTTTGAAGGGCTGGGCACCTAGCCTTTGAGAATTGACTCATAAATATTGTTTTGTCTCCTTTTCCTTCTGTTTTTCCTCTTCTTTCTCTTCCTCTTCCTCTTCCTCTCACCTCTTTTGCCTCTTTCTCCTTCTGTCTCTTCCCCCTCATCTGCATCCTCCTCTACTTTCTCCTCCTCCTTCTTCTTCTCCCACTTCTTAGGCAGGGTCTTATCTAGTCAATGCTCTCCCTGAAATTTGCAATGGCTATATAATCAATGATGATCCTCAACTCTAGGTCTTCCTACTTCTGCTTCTCAAGTGCTGGGAATATAGAAGTGTACCACCACCCCTGATTCAAGTGATTATCCTTAAAATGATGTTCAATATTATTATCTACACTGCATCAACAGAGAACTATAATGGTCAACTGCATAGGCTTCTAAACGTGAAAGGAAAGAGCATAGAACTTAGTAGAATCTGTCTGGACCCTGAAGAAATAGATGAGATTCCAGCAACCATGTCCAACCTTGTATTGCCCAGCCAGGTCTGTGGAAAAACATTTTCTTGGCTCTAGAGCTCAAAGTCTTATCAAATGGCACCCCCAAACCATCCTCACTTTTGGCTCATTTTGAATTAATCAGGAAAGCTACTTCTACCTTCTTATTAAAGAGGTAAAAATAGGGAAGGGGAATATTGAAAATTATATCATTAACTGTAGAAGGCAAGAGGTCATCAAAGCTTTTATAATAAGTATCAAAATTTCTTCCTAATTTTGTAATTTGTGTTTTTATTAAGATGGGAACATTCTGCCTAAAGGGAGAAAAAACATGGTGTCTTCAGTTTCTGTGAGGAATTTGGCTATTAATGAGAGAAGGAACACAATTATCTTTTGACTTTCATGCACTCATGTAGATTCCCCATCATTAATCATACTACATGTCTTACAACCATGTAGTGTATCAACTCAGTTATAAGATTTTTCCATGCATGTTAAAGTTTGTATCAAAATGTCAAAATACACTTTTTTTCACATAAATTTATTTTTATTTTTTTAACAAATCTAGACCCGTGTTCCCACCCATTCCCCACCCAGCAAGAGCTCATGCATTCTGCCAAACAGGCTTTTCATCTCTTTCTCAGTCTTCCTCAATATTCTCCATGAGGAAGTTGACTGTTTTGAGCAGAAGTTCACTGTTTCAGTCAGTTCTTTGATGTTGTCCTTTCTGTTACTGTTGTTGTTGTTTCCAATATGCATTACGCCCAACTGCTTTGAACAAAAGCTCAGGGGGCCCTACACAAGAAATACTTACAACTAGGTAATTGGCACTAGCATCCACAGATGAGGGATACCATTCGTCGTTTGTTTTTCTGGGACTGTGTTACTTCACTCAGCATGATGTCCTCTAGCTCCAGCCATTTTCCTGCAAAGCTCATGATGTCATCTTTCTTTACTGCTGCATAGAACTCCATTGTGTAGATGTACCACATTTTCTCTATCCACTCATCAGTTGAGGGGCATTTGGGTTGGTTCCAGCTCCTTGCTATTGTGAAGAGAGCTGAAATAAACATGGC
>VZQC01004414.1:788575-818134 GCA_009823505.1 Rhizomys pruinosus
ATCTCATATTTGACAAGGGGGCCAAGAAGCCACAATGGAGAAAAGACAGCATCTTCAGCAAGTGGTGTTGGCAAAACTGGATCACCACTTGTAGAAGAATGAAATTAAACCCCTACCTCTCGCCCTGTACAAAAGTCAACTCCAGATGGATCAAAGACCTCAACGTGGAATCCCAAACTCTGAAGGGGATAGAAGAAAAAGTTGGCAGCAGACTACAGGACATAGGTATAGGAAAAGACTTCCTAAATCAGACAGCAGCTGTACAAGTATTAAGGTGGACAGTGGACAAATGGGACCTCATTAAACTCAAAAGCTTCTGTACATCAAAAGAAACAATCAAGGAAGTGAAGAGAAATCCCACAGAGTGGGAGAAAACCTTCACAGCAGAAACATCTGACAAAGCATTGAGTTCCAGAATATATAAACTACTCAAAAAACAAAGAAGAGGGGCTGTAGAGATGGTCTAGTGGTTAAGAGTGCCGACCGCTCTTGCAGAGGACCTGGGTTCGATCCCCAGCACCCACATGGCGGCCAAGAAGCGCCCGAAACTCCAATTCCAAGAGAACTCCAGTTCCAATGGAATCCAACGCCCTCTTCTGACCTCCGCAGCATTGCACGACACGGGTGCACAGACCTGCATACAGACAGTACATTCATACACATACAGAAATAAAAAAAAATTAAAAAAATAAAGAAGAAAGAAAACAAATGACCCACTCAATAGATGGAGCAAAGAACTGAACAGAAACTTCACAAGTGAGGAATTAGAGATGGCTGAGAAACACCTTAAGAAGTGTTCAACATCACTAATTATTAAGGAAATGCAAATCAAAACCACTTCAAGATATCATCTTACTCCAATAAGACTGGCTAGGATCAAGAAAACAAATGACACCAAGTGCTGGAGAGGTTGTGGGGAAAGGGGAACACTTGTCCACTGCCGGTGGGAATGTAACCTTGTGCAGCCACTATGGAAAGCAGTGTGGAGAACCCTTGGAAGACTTGGAATGAACTTTCCACCCAACACAGCCATACCACTCCTAGGCATGTACCCTCAAGACTCACCCCACCACAAAGATACATGCACTAGCATGTTTATTGCAGCTCTCTTCATAATAGCAAGGAGCTGGAACCAACTCAAATGTCCCTCAACTGATGAGTAGATAGAGAAAATGTGGTACATCTACACAATGGAGTTCTATGCGGCAGTAAAGAAAGATGACATCATGAGCTTTGCAGGAAAATGGCTGGAGCTAGAGGACATCATGCTGATTGAAGTAACACAGTCCCAGAAAAACAAAGGACAGATGGTACCCCTCATCTGTGGATGCTAGTACCAATTACCTAAATAATTGTTTCTAATTACCTAATTATTTAATTAGGTAATTAGTATCTAATTACCTAAGTATTTCTTGTGCATGGCCCCTTGAGCTTTTGTCCAAAGCAGTTGGGAGTGATGCATATTGGAAACAACAACAACAACAACAACAGAAAGGGCTGCATCAAAGAACTGACTGAAACAGTGAACTTCTGCTCAAAACAGTCAACTTCCACATGGAGAATATTGAGAAATACTGAGAAAGAGATGAAAAGCATGTTTGGCAGAATGCATGAGCTCTGTTGGGGTTGGGGGATGGGAGGGACATGGGTCTAGATTTAATAAAAAATATATAAACAAATAAATTAAAAATTGAAATATATATGGTTAAAATTATATATGTATAAACTTTAAAAAAGATACAAAAATATTAGATATAGGTTTATTAAGAATGACTTGATAGGTAGAACTGGTGTGTGTATACATCTCAATCATTAAATTATTATAATCATATTACCAAACACTGCTACTTCACCAAAGGACATACTCTAGACTCTTAGAAACCAGACAGATTACATAGATATTTCACGGCCTTCACCATCTCAAAGTCACCATCAAAAGACATCAGAATAAATAAACGTGGGAAATTTTCTATTTATTTCAAGCATATGCCTACCACTTCCTCAGGCTCATTTTAAAATGTCAGATTCGAAGTTTAATGTTAGTCTAATTCTCACCTTTATAACACTTTTGCATTCTATTAGGAAGTATATAGATTTTCCCTCTAGTACAGAGGTTTAGAAATATCACAGTGATGAACAGGTTATGAATATTCTTTCATTATTAGTAACTTAGCTGCTGATCAAATTGTTTAGTGGAGAGCTCAAAGTTTTTAGCTTGAGGGAGTCTCTACCCTACAAGTAACTTTTCCTAAGTCAATTTATTTTAGTATAAAAGAGTTCATGTTCTGCATTGTGTGTGAAGGGTCCAGTGATCTAATGCTGGGTGAGAACCTCCTCTTTAAAGTCAGGGATGAGATAAAGCTGTGAGTGTACTTCTGGTTTTATTACAATTTTTCCCATGTTTTTGTTGTTGTTAGTTTATTTTTCCTTCAAATCAATGGCCACCTCCCTTTCCATACTACTTCATACTTAAGGCTGAGATTCTGGATGCTGCACTTGCTGGAATTTCAGCCTGGCAACATACCAGTTGTTCAAATTCAGGTAAAGCATTTTAATAGGCTTCATTTTTCTCATCTTCATTTTTCTCATCTCATCTTCGTGGTATCTAGTTTAGCAAAATTACCCCTATTGCTCCTTCACATAGCATTCAAACAATGCATAAAACCAACAAAATACCCCACCCCACCACAAAATATCACACACCATTGCCTGTGACAATTCATACAATGCCACCAACACTAGGATTTTAAATAATTACTCATCTAGTTACCAGACCTATGTATGTTTCCCTGAGAACACTTTCTCTTATCCCCAGCTTTCATCTTTTCATTTTATTCATTCAGACTTAGAGCCTCTACATAGGAGCTGGTAACAGGCATCTTGATTTAGGCGCCTTTTGCTATGACTGTAGTGCTCAGGGCTTACAGAACAATAGAAAGGCTGAAATCTTTCAGGAGCATATTGATTCCAAGAATAAACTGGCCATAGTTGTTTCAAAGAGATGAAGGAAAATAGGCAGGGAAATCCCCAATTGCATTAGGAGATGGCTGACATCCTTTGCTGGAAAACAAATATGTTGTCCAGCCCTTCATTGTAGAATTTTGGTAAATATTTGAACCCCCTTATGTGATTTTCTCTGACATTCCCACTCATCCATGAGGGTTAAGGCTGTGATCTCACAACATGGGATTCCCTCAGGTGTGTAGACTTGCCATTAACTCTGAAGTTTGTGTTACTTTGCTTTTTTTCATTGGGCACAGCAGTGGCCCCTGTGAACTCATCAGGGAAAGCACATCTGCCTGCTTCTCTATTGTTAAGAAAACAGATTCCCACCATTCTGATGTAGGGACACCAGTTTCCCAGTTTTGCTACAAAATTATTTTGCTCATGTTCTGCTCATTCTGTTATTTCTATGAGGTTAGGCTGTGAAGGGAAAGACGATAAAAAAAAACAACAGGCTGTTTAATTTCCCATCTCAGAAATGGAAGTCCCACTGTGGTTCTTTCTTTAAAATACGTTATTTTTTTTTAAATTTTATTTATTTCTGTATGTGTATGAATGTACTGTCTGCATGCAAGTTCGTGCACCCATGTCGTGCAATGCCGCGGAGGTCAGAAGAGGGCATTGGATTCCCCTGGAACTGGAGTTCTCCTGGAACTGGAGTTTCAGACGGTTCTCGGCCGCCATGTGGGTGCTGGGGATCAAACCCGGGTCCTCTGTAAGAGCGGTCGGCGCTCTTAACCGCTAGGCCATCTCTCCAGCCCTAAAATACGTTATTTTTATAATATGTATATGAATCCATTGTTTCCATGTATGTGAGTGCATCCATGAGTATGCAGTGCTGCTGGACTCAGAAGGCTGTATGGACTCCCCTCCCTAGGACCTGGAGGTACTGATAATTGTTAACCATCATGTGGATCCTGGGAATCAAACTCGGGTCCTCTGCAAGAGCAGCCAGTGCTCTTAACTGCTGAGCCATCTCTCCAGCTCCCATTGTGGTTCTTAAAACCAATTCAGATATTTATTCTTTTGTCTGGCAGATAAGTTAATTGAGGAACAGAATATACATGATGATGTCATGTAAAGTTACTTATTCATTTAGAATGATACAGAGATCTGGCTGTCAACATGATTCAAAATATTATTAACAAGTAAGATGTCTCATCACTGGTGGTGAGGAGAAACAATTGAAGGCTGCAGACATCAAAAAATGCCAACCAGAACCTTGAGCATGAAACACACACACAGAGAGAGAGAGAGAGAGAGAGAGAGAGAGAGAGAGAGACCACCACCTCCACTACCACCATACCATCTCATCTCTCTGTCTCCTTGAGCAAAAGCAGAAGGTGATTTTATCCAAAATTGATGTCCCTCTAGCAAGAAATTCAGGCCAGCAGGTAACCGTTGATTCCATTCGCTGCACAGAAGTCCAAATGCTCTACTCAAGTATAATCAGGTGGACAGAGCAATTGAATCTGGAGAATAGTGCGATTTTTCTACCACCCTACAAACGTAGACAGTAGCTTAAATGAAATTGTGATCCATCCCTCCCATGAGCTTGGAACTGTTATCACCTGTGGTGGACCTGAAGCTGTTCTCCCTACCTATGAACCTGGAGTTGTAGTTATCTCTCATGAGCTGAGCCTGGAGCTGCAGAGGTTGGTAGAGAAGCAGAGTGAAGATTGAAGACTTCCAGAGGTTGGGATAAAGTTTCATCCATCTCCGAGTGGCTCCATTCACCATGGCCACCTCCCTGAGGTCCCAGGTTATGTATGGCAGTGGTTTTACCTCTTATGCTGAGGGCAAGGGAGGTGTCAATCATTTGCAGATTCTGGTGTTGGGAGGACTGATTTTCTGGAATGGACGTCCCAGGCTGAGGACCACCTAAAGTCCATGCTGCACATGTGGTCCTGAGTACCCAGGCCTTGATGTTAGACCCCTCCAGAGGCCAAACGGTTTTCCTTTGTTTTCCTATTACTCTTCTACAGACAGTGTTCCTTCATCTTCACCATGTGGACAATGTAAAACACTTAATGAAACTTCTAGAAATAAAGTCACAGTCTTGGAAGTAAATATATACATATATATCACTAATATAATTCTCAAACTGAAATATATGATTATATTTTAAAATACAAATTTGATATTCTACATGTCTACTATGATTTTTGAATATTATGTACTTACAAAACTGTACTACAAAGCCATAACAATATCACTGGTGCTATAATGCAAGCTTGCAGTTCACTTCCTTTCCAGGTTCCCTAATCTGTACAAAGTTTTTCAATGTAACCATTTCTTTTAAAAGCAGCAAAAAATATTTAAAAATACTGGCAATCTCAATTTGATTAATTTGAGCACTGCATTATTTCCTACTTCCTTGACCTTTTAACCACTTAATAAGAATTACTTTTGGTTCATGTCTAAAATGTTTGTGTTCACCATCAAGAGCAGTGGCAGAAATCAACCTGCATCATTTTTACAAGCATCACTAACCCCTCTGTAACTGTTAGGGTTATACTTTTCCTTCCCAATTGCATTGTTTTCTCTTTTTTAAGTTTTTATTGAATTTTTTAGATTTTCATAGAATATAGTTTGATGGACTGACAAATTTTTTTGGACTGACAAATTTTTACTGAGATTTCATGCATTGCATATAATATATCTTAATTGAATTCTGACCACCCCTACCCACCTCCTGTAGTTCCCGCCCCCACCAGATTTCAGATATACTGTCATGTATGCTAAGTCCTATCCAGAGGTCCCTTCGTGTAAATTCATCCACTGTAGTCTGGGCAGCCTATCTACAGTCACTCTCTTAAAGAAGATGCACTGTCTCTCAGCCCACAGTAATCACATTATCTTTAAATTAGCATGAAAATAAAATCTGATTTTTTATTTGGTGTTTTTGAGACAGGGTCTCCCTGCAGCCCCAGCTGGCCTGGAACTGGCTTTGTAGACCAGGCTGGCCTCTAACTCACAGACATCCACCTGCCTCTGCCTCCAGAGTGCTGGAATTAAAGGCATGTGCCACTACACCCAGCTGAATTCTTTAAGCTCCTGGATACCAGAAAAAAAAAATATATATATATATATTTCAGATATATATTTATTCAGATACATACATATGTATCTGAATATATATATTCAGATATATATATATATATGAAAAGCTAAGTCAGCCAATGAATCAAATCAAGAAACATGAAGGTGATAACTTTATATATATATACATATATATATATATATATATTTGTATATGTAAACCACTAGGACTAATGGCAGGCTCTCAGTATCATCACTGTTTACAGAAGCCTTCCATGCCTGGATCATTGGGAGACAGTATTTATTTTCTGCAATCTATACACATTGGCTTTAGCAGTTTTCACACACACACACACACACACACACACACACACACACACACACCTGCAATTCAAGTTATCTTATTCCTTCCAGCTTGGGAAATGAACTAGAAAAACACACTGACAGGGTGAGGTTAGACTAGTCAGTTTTATTCTGGCTTGAGCTGAATATTTACACTATAGACAGGTGGGGAAAGGGATAGGATGCAAGTGTGTGCATTGAAGTCAGTTCTACGGCCTCCTCCAGGGCATCTCTGAGGTCAAATGTTGTGCACCCCAAGCTACCTCTTGAAATTAATAGCCAGGTGTTATGCTAGCTGCTGTACCTTAATCATTAATTATAGTTGTGGCAGTAGGAAAGACAAAAAATATTACTAGGACATGTGAGCCTGGGTGATAAGGGGAAGACATCAATCACCCATGACGGGGAAGCCAAAGGTAGACTCCCTGCCTGTGGTGCATTCCCTGTGATTCTTTTTCTTTCACATCAGACTTTAAGCATTGGAGACATTTCTTCTCTCTCTCTCTCTCTCTCTCTCTCTCTCTCTCTCTCTCTCTCTCTCCTCTCTCTTTCCCTTCCTCTGTGAAACAAGCTATGATCATAGCAGACAGATAAAAATAAAATAAAAATAAAAATGCATTTTTCACCAATGTTCATCACCAGTGTTTGGCCATTTTTCCACATTGGGATCTTTTCAAAGTTAAAGACAATTGCCGTAAATAAAGATTTCAGCCTAGACTTATTCAACAAAAGTCAAAGTAAGCTTCATCAGCATTGCAATTCAAGTCCACAGTTAACTCACTGGTACCACAAATTGGGCCTGCACTCAAGTAGACTTCAGCATTTTCTTGTAGAATGGTGTAAATGGAAAATATGCACATGGTCTTACTTGGTGGAGTGGCTAAGATCCTGCAGAAATGCAGTTATCTCAAGGGACTATCATCACATATATTTTTCTACTTCTGTTATTGCTAACTCCTTAATTAACAAAAACTTCTTTGGGGGGCTTTTCCAAGATGTCGGCTCCCAGGGCCGTGGGCACATTCTGATCAGCTAATGACAAAGTTAGGGAGGGGCAATTAGGGCCCCCCAATCACATTAGGAAGCATTGGAGGTGGTGTGAGAGCCAGGTGTTGGCTGAGACTTTCTCCTACTGAACCCAGGTACAGACCTTGGCACTTGGCCCTGGGGAATCAGTTGGTAGATTATGGGTGGTATACAGTGGTTCTGTGAGTACATCATACTGGGTGGGTGATTAGGGTTCACCCCACTTGTATGTGGGGGACTCCTGCTGCACAGTAGTGGAGGTGGTGTGACGTTCCAGCCCACAGGACCAGAAGTCCCTAGGGCCCTCAGGGTGTGGGTTCCCAGACCTGGGGGCTTCGGCCAGCTTGGGTGTTGCATAGCTTAGTCCATTGGGAAAACTGTCTGGTGTTTGGGTGAGGGGTGCTGGTTTGTACAGTGTTAGGATAGAGTTCAGATTTTGGAGCCTAAAGTATCTATACCTGTATATCAATTGGGAGGATAGCAAACACCTGAAGAGTATAGCCAAAATCAGTGTCAGTTCAATTAACACCTAAGCTTCCCATTGGGACCACTCCCAACAAGAGGCTACCCAGATGCCTAAAACTCAATGAAAGAAAGACTTGGGTGGATCTCCACCAAATACTAATACCCCTAATCAAGTACCCTCTCATGAAGACCCCTTGGCTATAACTCAAGATACAGATCTCAAAAAAACAATTATAAATATAAATATGATCAGAGAAATTAGGAAGTTGAGGGAATTTAAGGAGCTTATAAACAAGGAAGTCAGGGACTGAAAAGTAGACAGGGATACATTGAAAGAGGACAACAATAAATTGTGGGATGAAATTATAAAAGATCTAGAAACACTGAAGAAAATTCAAATTGAAATGAAAAAAGAAATGCAGCATTCCACAAACTTGGAAAGGACGGGAGCAACTCTTAATAAAAGAATGGACAGGGCTGGAGAGATGGCCCAGCGGTTAAGAGCGCCGACCGCTCTTACAGAGGACCCGGGTTTGATCCCCAGCACCCACATGGCGGCCGAGAACCGTCCGAAGCTCCAATTCCAGGAGAACTCCAGTTCCAGGGGAATCTGAGACCCTCTTCTGACCTCAGCGGCATAGCACAACACGGGTGCACAGACCTGCATGCAGACAGTACACTCATACACATACAAAATAAATAAAATTAAAAAGTAATAATAATAGAATGGATAAAGTAGGAAATATAATATCAAGATTAGAAGACAATATGGAAGAATTGGATAAATCAAGTAACAATTATGAAAAATTAAAAAAAAACCACAAGAATGGAATAATCAGGAACCATTGGATACTATGAAAAGACCAAACCTACAAATTATAGGGATAGAAGAGGGAAAAAAACTCACAGGATAATGATATGGCTCAGGTCTTCAACAGAATTTTACAGGAAAATTTTCCCAAACTAAAGTGAGAGATACCTATACAAGTACTAGAAGCACATAGAACACAAAGCAGACAGAACCAGAAAAGAAATTCTCCATGCCATATCATAGTAAAATCACTAGATGTTCAAAAGAAAGGATACGAAGGGCTACAAAAGAAAAACAACAAGTTACCTACAAAGGAAAACCTATCAGAATTAAAGCTGATTTCTCAATGCAAGCAATGAAAGCCAGAAGAGCTTGGTCTAAAATATTCCGTTTCTAAAAGACTATAGATGTCAGCCCAGAGTACTTTATCCAGCAAAAAGCTGTCTCTTATAATTGAAGGAGAAAGGAAAATGTTCCATCATATAAGTAAGTTGAAAGAATTCCTCTCCAATAAGCCATACCTGTAGAGAATATACTTCAAGCAATACAAAGCGTGGAGGGCAGGAATAACTCTAACCAGTCAACACCAGAGAACAAATGATATTACCACTAGGGAAATAAAAACCTAGGGTAAGAATGTACTAGAAATCAATATGATTGGAGGCAGTTTAATTCTCTCTACAACAATTCTAATTATCAACTGACTGAATTCTCCAAATAAGAGACATAGACTAGTAGGATGGATTAAAAAACAAAACCCATAATTTTGTTGGTTTTGTTTTTGTTTACTCCAATTCCAGGAGAATTCCAGTTCCAGGGGAATCTGACACCTTCTTCTGACCTCCGCAGCATTGCACGACACGGGTGCACAAACTTGCATGCAGACAGTACATTCATACACGTACAGAAATAAATAAAAAATAAAAAAATATTTTTAAAAAATCCCATAATTTTGTTGTTTTTGTTTTTGTTTTTGTTTTTGTTTTTTTTGTCTGCAAGAAACTTACCTCACCTTTTAACATAGATACTATTTCAAGGTTCAAGGAGGGTAAAATAATAATAATAATAATAAGGAGGAGGAATCACTATATTAATATTAGATAAAATAGAATTCAAAGCCTTTGTGTTTTGTGTGTGGGATATTTGATCACTAGGTAGAGCATCTTTGGGGCAGATAGATAGGCTTTTTGCCAGGCCTATGTGATGCATTTTTGAAATCTGGAATGATTTGGCTAGCCTGAGCCATCCCCAGGACTTGTAAGGTCACTTATGTTTTTATTTTGTGGTGATGTGTTTGGGAGGAGTCCTCTGTTTATCTGATGGGTATAAATACTGCAAAGTTTAGTAGAAAATAAGATACTTATACTGGATAGAAGTGGTTAAATGTTTCTAGAGTGGAATGGTATAAACACTAAAGCCAGTTTACTAATGGTATAAGTGGGATTATAACCCACAGGGTTGTGGTTGGTTTTCAGTCCATTTTCCTGGCTTGTAATGGATTTCCAGATGTAGATTCAGATTAAAGGGACATGGAGAAGCAATGGTTACCTTTGACTACTGAAAGATATTTTGGGTCTCTATCTATTATGCAGGTGCTACTTTTGATATCTGTTCAAGACAGCTTGATTCAAGAAAAGCTAGATTTATTTCCCTGATCTAGTGGCTCAGAAAGAGACAGTTTGGATGGATATGGTAATTTTTTTTCATTTTAATTCCAGTTAACAGGTATGTTCCCTGTTATTGGAAAACTACAAACTAGGATATGAGAATTGGGAAAGTAAAGAGACTACTTCTGTTTGTAGTAAATTATTTATATTTAAGATATGCCTAAAATTATTTAAATTTCTCTTATCAGCTTTGCCTGCTTATCCTATGGTGTTAAATCTCTTCCAGTCAATGTTTATTCGAGGCTTCTTAGGCTTTTATTCAAGCTTTATCTAAATATGATGCAGTAATTAAAAGTATCAGATTGTTGTGACAACTTTTTTGGATGTTTAATGCCCATAACTAATGCCCATACCAATCGGCTAAGGAATTTAAGGGACAATTTTGTTCCTTGTTCTCTGAGGTCAGTTAGTCCCAGGGGATTTTGTACAGGGACATCTCTTAAACTGTTCTGCAATTTGTTTTCTTGATCCTAGCCTGTCTTACTGGAGAGAAATGATAACTTGAGGTGGTTTTAACTTGCATTTCATTAATTATTAGTAATGTTGAACATTTTTAGACATTAGGCTAAGTGAAATAACACAGTCCCAGAAAAGAAAATGACGAATGGTATCCCTCATTTGTGGATGCTAGCATCCAGCACTGAGTTGTAAGGCAAATGAACAACATCAATGTTATATACCCCTTTCCCTGAAGGCAACTGGTCTCTTATAATGTAAATCCCTTAACAGGCTCTATAATTAACACACCACTTATTTTTTGACCTTGTAATCTTGGTATATGGGTAGAGGATATATAGGCATAATTTAGAGTACTATAAATTTAAAAAGAAAAAATGTGACTCATGGCTAGGAGCACTTTTGCTCTTTCAGAGGATCAGAGTTCAGTTCACAGTACCTAAGTCTGGTGGCTTATAATCTCCTGCAACTCTAGGAATCCAGTACCATCTACTCCCTTCTGTAGGCACTTGCATACATGTGCAAACACACACACATAAACACAGACAGACACAAGTTTTATTTTTAAGTTGGTTATAAGATAGTAGGTTTCATATGCCTTTTTCCTTTGTGAAATTTTTTTGACACTTTCAGACATATGTAAAATGTATTTTTGTCATAGCCACACTTGCTTCCACCTCTCTTGTGTTGCTCAGGTCCTTCCCTCTATATCCTGACTTTACATCATATTTTTATTTATTTCTTCTTTTAAGTACCATTAAATCTAATTATTGCTGTCCATGTGGACTCACTTTGGACTTCAGTCTAGCTGAAAAGTCCTCCTTCGGACTTCTGTGTATTGATATTATCAATCTGCCCAGCTCTAAATATTATTTGTCATTACATTTTGCTTCAGAATATTGCTCTTTTTGCTTTTATGTGTAATGCTGTACTGAGACGATAGTTTAAAAAAGGTAATACTTTAGAAATGTGTATGTACAATCTGAAAATAATTATATCTTAAGCAGAAGAGTGGTGACAATATTAATGTTCTGCATTTTTGTAAAATGTGGTGGGACCATTCACACCTGTATTTTGAATCATATATAGTAATCTTCCAATGCATGTTTATATTCTTTCTATTTTTTCTATTACTCTCTATCAAGTTTGATTGGAAAATATTAAATAGACATTCTATAATAAANTAATACAGATTGGAGGGAACAAAAACAGTAGAGGAACTGGGACTGGGAATGGACTGAAACAGTAAAATTCCCCCAAGAACAATAATCCTTTGCTTTGAAAAACTTTAAAAAGAATCAAAGAAAGATACAGGGCAGGAATGGCAGGGTGCATGAACTTGGGTGGGGGGGCATGGAAGGAGAGATGAGTCTAGATTGGAATGAGAAACAGTATACAAAATGCACAAAACTTCAATAAAACTGTTTAAAAATGTTCTGCAGTTGTGAGTCACCAAGTTTCCTGTGCAGGGAGGTCTTGGAGACCCACTAACAGAACCCCAGTCTATGTCCAGTCTATAAAGAGGAAGCTCAACATAGAGGAAAGTCACCTCATGCTCTAAAGGGAAGCCTGGTCTAGCAAGACCTGCCTTGTCCTTGGTAGATGTAACTGGTTAAGAATAGACAGAAGGAGCCAGGTGCTCCCCCTGCTCCCTTGAAATCCTGAGTGTCCCCTGAAGTCCAGAACTTCAAATGACCTTAAAAAAAAGTTTGGTTAATCTTGGCTAATCATGTGGATTTAAGCACCCAAAAAGAAAGTATAACCAAAAGATAAATAGTCAATATATGGGTTTGGGGTATTTTTTGAGATAGGGTCTTCCTCTAGTCCCAGCTGACCTGGAGCTCGCTCTGTAGACCAGACTGGCCTTGAACTCACAGAGATCCACCTGCCTCTGCTTCTTGAGTGCTAGGATTAAAGGCATGAACCACCAAGCCTGAAAAATTGTCCCTCCAGATATTAGGCATAAAGTTATGTGAAATGGTGTTAAATAGGCATAAAACCTTAGATCTTGGGCTCAATTAACAGAGCAAGGTCACCTGCAGCCAGAGGACAAGTCCACTATTGTCAATTAATGCTCAATAATAAAATTTCCTCTTTCTTCTTTTTTTTTTTTTTTTGGCCTTTTTTGAGACAAGTTCTCCCTGTAGCCCCAGCTGTCCTGGACTGCTCTCTGTAGACCTGGCTGCCCTTGAACTCACTAAGATCCACCTGCCTCTGCCTCTCATGTGCTAGGATAAAAGGCGTGCACCACCACACCCAGATCCTCTTTCTTTTTAGCAACTATCTAAGTGGAAACTGATATCCTGATTTTTAAAACACCTGGAAAGCTGATCCTGAGTCCAGACATCATGGCCAAATGAACAGAAGGAGAAACCTAATAAATGGACACTTTGAAACCCCTGGCCAAGAAATTCTCTTGGACTTTTAAGTTGGACATTCGAATTCACATTGTTCTTCTCCTGGTCCTCTGCCTAGATCATGTACCTGACCACTTCTGCTTTCATTTCAATATGACAGGCACCAGTCAAGGAGTTTTACCCCCTCTATAGTTATGCTTTTGAAGGTCCTTTAGATTGATCCTCTGAATGGGGGATAACTCAGTTGCCATACCCAATGTCCCTTTTCATCATGGAAGAAGTCAGAATGGTCAGCATCCCAATTCCCTTCTGGCAATTTGGGTGACCCTTTTCAGAGGGTAATATAACTAAACAGGAGCTAGAAATTGACTAGGCAGTTTAGGAATGAGGAACACCGCCCCCACCCCCAATACACACACAAAATAACCAGATTCTTTCTCACCTGAGAACTCAAGGCTTCCTGGACCAGACAGTAAACATTTATCCTTCTGCCCCAAAAGAGTAGGAAAAGAAGAAAGGAAAGGAAAAAGGGGGAAAAAAAGAGAATTATATACCAAGCCCTGCAGACCGATTCTTTATTTCACCATAAAAGAAATGGAAATCACCCCTTTATTGTTTTGTTTGATCATTGTTGTTTTGTATTGTTTCTTTTTTCTTGTGAAAAGAAAATATATAAAAGAGAAACAATATATAAAAGTAAAAAAAAAACAAAACTTCTTTTTTACCTGCATGCAACTCTACTGTTAAAATGTGAATCCCTAAACATGTTTTGGAATTAATCTATAGTTTATTTTCAAATGTTCTAATTTTGGTACATGTGTGGTGTGTATACATCCATATTCTGGAGTAATATAAAATTAAACGGAACAAAAAGACTTGTTCAAAGAACTAACTGAAACAGTGAACTTCTGCCCAAAACAGTAAACTCCTGCATTGAAAATTTTTAAAAAGACTCAGAAAAAATGCAAGACATGTATGGCAGAATGCACAAGCTCTGGAGGGGTGGACAGGCATGGAAGGGGGAAATGGGTCTAAATTTAATTAAGAAATGTATGAAATCCACAAAAGTTCAATAAAAATTAAGATAAAACCTCTTATTTGCAAAGAGTAGATTTATTCCTTTACTAAAGTGCTCTAGTTATTCAGGCAAAGAAAAATGTAAGCATATATGTGTACATTTTGTGAGACACTCATGTGTATGCAAAGTAAAAGCCCAGAGGCTGTAGAGGTTTGAATCAGAAATATCTCCCCTAGGCTCAAGTATGTGAACGGTTGGTAGGTTGAAGGACTCTCATCCTTCTGGAGCCATAAGTCCAAATAAACTCTTCTAGAAGTTGTCTTGGTCATGGTATTTTATTGGAGTGTCAGAAAAATAATAAAGAAGTATTGTAAAAATATGACTTTATCAAAGAATGTGTGGGTTGAGGGAGACAGACGTGGTGAGAGATGTGGCTGTTGAAATAAAGACCAGGTTACCAAGTTTCTGATATGCCTTCCTAAAGATCTGGCTTCTGCTCCTTCACTACTGACTTGTTGGAAGATTTGTAACTAAGGGATTTAATAGGACCAATGATTTATGTTACTAGATTGTTCTGGAAGGTTTATGAAGGAAACCAAGAAGCCAATTGGATGAATTTGAGAGTTCTATGGAGTTCATCTAGTAATTCAGTTGAAAAATCCTGAGATCATCAGCCAAATCAGGAATATTATATATGAAAAGACTGGGCAAAATATGAAAGGCAACCAGGAAGACAGACTTTCTAATTAATGATTGTTGGGGATTAATGACCAGAAAGGATCAAGGGTGATTTCATGTTGCTGCCCTGGGAAATGTGGATGTAGGTGATTTCACTCCCTAGAAAAGGAAAATGTCAACACATGACAGGGGTGGAAAAAACAAAAAAAAGAAGAGTTTAACTTAAATACATCCAACTCAGGTGTCTGCAGAGCTTCTGAATGGAGATATCCATAAGGAATTAGAAATAGGTATCTGTGGCTGGGAAACGGTTCTGGGCTGGAGCAGAAGTTGGAATGTGCAAGACATAAGGTCACAAGAACAAGCTTTCCTAAGGAGCATCGCCCCACTTCAGTACGTTTCACTTTCAGCACAAATATTGTTGGGTTTGTCTTTCCCTTGATAGCAGGGGAATTTTTACTGCCATAGTCACTGGCTTTGTTTCTTTTTATTAGGTAGAATCATACAAAACTATAACTTAATAAATATAAGTGAGGGAACAAACGATAAAGCCCAAATGACAAAGGATAATGAAAATAAAGCTGGGCCGTGATGCATATACAATATACCGGGTACTTCCTATTCCTGATATCCATGTCGGGTCTTCTTTTGCCCCTAGATCTTCAAGAAGCAAGGCAAAAGGGAAGATTACAAGAGATATATTTAATACTCATATTAAAGCAAATGGAATTATATTTAAAAATTAATCGTTCAACTGGGACTTGAGGAAAAACTCCCCTGAGTGTTTTCATAATAAAAGGACTATAATACAATGAGCAGTATTTATCTGTGTGGAGAGCCACACACTATAGCAGTGTGAGGACCCAGTATGAGAATTGAGTCTCTCTTCAACTACATGGATCCTGTTGAGCAAACTCAAGTTGTCAGACTTAGTATCAACTGCCTTTATCCTATGAACTGTCTCACAGTGAGCGGGATTCTTAATAGCCTCCCCATGGTGAAAAGAATTTACACTTAATATGATGATCACCATGTATGTTGATGTATAGTGATTATGTTATGGCAAAGGGGAGTTCAACAAAGACAAAACTGCATTCTATCTACATACTGCCCAGGAGGGCTTGTATATGTGGATGGACAGACACAATCCCTTCAGTATTGGATTTTTATCTATAACACAGTTTATCCCCCAACCTAGACCGATATCCTCCTCCACCTTCTCACTGTTTGATCTCCAATTTTCTTCAAGATGCATTTATTTATTCCTTCAATATTAAGTGGCTTTCTGAACTAAAATTAAAAGCCAATTATTTTTTATAACTTCTCTTAATCTAGTAGATGGTTTTCCAAATAATCGGAGTAAATTGACATATTAGTGAATAGACTAATTGGGTATGATGGAGGTTACTAATGTAAAATTAGCAAGATATTGTTTCTGTACTCCAGGCTCCTGAATACTAGACATCACAGCTGACCATTCCCTCAGTAAGTGTTGGTTATATGCCTATCCTAAGATAAGGAGGAGGACAAAACCAGGGTGTTTATGGATATTCTATTATATATTCTATTTCACAATGAGCACTTAACTATATATGTGGACATATACTCTACTTGATGGTTCTGAGCACTATTAGAATATTTCAGGTAGTTCAAAGTACAATATTAAGCAAGAAGCTCCAGAAGGATAGTCATCACTAAGAAGATTTCATTTGAGAAAGCAAACAGAATGAAAAGTGCTACAAAGACAGCCAGATATGTGGGGAAAAGCTGGTTTAGATGAGGGAGAGATCAACAGCAAATTCTTTTTTTTTATTAATTTTTATTTATTTCTGTATGTGTATGAATGTACTGTCTGCATGCAAGTCTGTGCACCCGTGTCGTGCAATGCGCGGAGGTCAGAAGAGGGTCTCGGATTCCCCTGGAACTGGAGTTCTCCTGGAATTGGAGTTTCAGACGGCTCTCGGCCGCCATGTGGGTGCTGGAGATAGGAAAAGAAGTGATTCTACATGAAGAAAGATGGCACAGAGTAAGTAAAAATGACAGGCACTTCCAGCTCAGTGTAAGGACTTTATATTTTTGTGTGGTAATAGGAAATATTGGATGGCTTTGAGCTAACAAGTGAGCTACTTTGTCCTGTTTAAGTTTAATTATTGTGATACATTGGAGAAGAACCTCTGTTACCATGACTTATTCTGCTATCAGTTTGCTTAAGTCAGCATTAGATAACTCCTAGAAGGCCTGTTGATCTAAGTTGGTTGACTGAATTCCAATGTCACAAAACTGGAAACCAATTACTGTAGTCCAAATATTTAATCTATAGGAGGATATAGTTTAAAAATGAACTCTGACATGCCTTGGCTGACTATTATTAAAGAAGATTACAGAATGGTTGGTTTGAAAATATATTTAGCCAGATAACCGTCTGTAACTCCAATTCCAGGAGAACTCCAGTTCCAGGGGAATCTGAGACCCTCTTCTGACCTCCTCTGCAGCATTGCACAACACAGGTGCACAAAGCTACATGCAGACAGTACATACATACATATACAAAAATAAATAAAATTAAAAAAGAAAATATATTTAGCCAGAATATCATACTCAAAGGGGAAAAACATCTAACAATAAAACAAATTATATTGTTGCCTTAGCTTAAATAAAGTGGTTGATTTCTTCAGTCTTCCCAGTGTCCTCAGGCTCTTGTACCACAAGTAGTTTTAGCATTTTCAGCTCCTAAAAGGCTTAATAAGGATGCAACCTACCATACCTTCCACTTTGCCAGGCAATCTGACATTTTAAATAACAACTGTTTGCCAATATTCAGAGGAGGAACCCCGGGGATTTCTTAAAAGATTTCCTCTTTCCTTACTCCTCTTAGACTGATTTTAACCTAAAATTGATTTTTTTTCTTTTCTTGTATACAAGGTATTTTCTGGTTTGTTTTGATTTCCCCTGAAAAAGGCTTTTCAGAGTTCTCAGATTTTAATGGAATTTATTGTTGGGCATTTTATAGCCAAAAGGAGTATGTTTTGATCACATGGAAAATAGCAATTTTCTTCACAGTGGCATTGTAGCAACACAGTACTTAAGAGCATAGCGACCAGGTCCTAGGCCCTTCACTGCTGAGCATCACCTGCCCATGCATGCATTCAACCTTCAATTTCTCACTGGCCTGAGTTTGGTCCTATTAAGTTTCAAAGAGTATATGTACTGTCTTCTGTTTGAGACAATATTTTATAATGTTCCGTTTGTTCCTTGTGGTAGGAAAACTCAAGACCCATGTGTAAAATATGACACATCCTGCCTCAATTTTTGTGTAGAAGCAACTTTGCAATGCACCCAGTGTTCAACAAGACTAGTATTTCTTGAGTTGTTCCTAAATTAATTAGTTTTGTATGTGGGAGTTATATAACATATATGTACAGGAAATATGTATCATAATACAGAGATGTTACCATTTGCAAATCAGTAGAAAGAGCAAAATGAGTCTCTGGATGGCATAGTTTAAAAGGTCTGCAAGACAGTTTGGAGCAGATCAGAGAAGCAGAGTGAAAGACTCTCACGGGCCATGCTTGGTAAACAAGCAACAAATCAAGCCTAAATTGTAAGATCATTCTCTCAGCAACTCATTGAAATTTACTACTCATCCCAGTGAAATTTTCACTTTTGTCATCTACATGGTAAAGTATTCTCAATGATAAATGTGGGAAACAATTATATAAGCAATACAGAGTAAAGCAAAAATGAAAGAAAACTTGAGATGCTCACTCATAAGATTTAAGTCAGGCAAACACTATTCTGTGACTTTACTTTCTGTGCTTCCATTTTCTCTTCTGAAATGGTGGTTATTATTACACATGAACTCTGTGCTTCACAAAGAAGTCGACCAAGTAAGAAGAGGATGATAAAGATATCAGAAGGGTTCATGAGGTCCTACCTATAGCTGAGGAGCTATTGGTAGCTGATGACTTGTGGGGAAATGCTTTATATGGACAATAAACTATGGTAGCCATACTTTGGAGTTTGAAGGCATTTGTGTCTTAAGTACATAGTAGGCCAAAGTAAAAGACTAAGTAGCAAATGAGATATGATTGTTAGTGTATTGATCAATAGATTGATTTATAGATGATAAGTAGGTCAATAGACAGATTCTAGGTAGATAGATAGATGAAAGACAGATAGATGATAGGTAGATACATAGATGATGGATAGAGGATAACTAGAATGAGAGCTGATAGAATTGGTAGATAATATAGAGACGGAGGATAGGTAGATAAGTAGTAGATAGATGATAGATAGATGATAGATAGATGATAGATAGATAGATAGATAGATAGATAGATAGATAGATAGATAGATAATAGATAGAGGACAAATGGATTGAGGGATATCAGATAGATTAGATGGTTAGATAGACAGATGGATAGATGATAGATGGATAGATAGATAGATAGATAGATGATAGAACAGTAATAATCAGATAGTTGATAAATAAATAATAGATAGATAGATGATAGAAGATAGATAGATAGATAGATAGCTAGATAGATAGGACAGTAGTAATCAGATAATCGATAAATAAATAACATATGATAGATGATAGATAGATAGATAGATAGATAGACAGATGATAGTTGGTAAGTAGATGTATAGGAAAATATCACATTGGGTATTCATAACATTCACTAGAAATAAGACAGAGATGCTGAGGGGCAGTCAGCTTGCATTCCTGATCAAGTCCAGGGTAGAACAGAGTTTCCCCTGGGTTGGGGCTTCCAAGTTAAGGAAGAAGTAGCAACAAACGAAACAACGTCACCAAGTCAAACATTGAGAGCATCCAGCAGAAACCCACTGGGAAGCTGAGTCAGCTGCGGTTCCTCGCTGCTGCACTTTCTCTTGGTGGATGAGCTTCCTGTGTTTGAATTCAAGATTTTTTTCTACTGAGAGCACTTTTTTTATCAATACAATAAATAATAGTAACCTCTGTATAGGAAATGCTTTACTTTTCATCTTCTCTGGAGGACACAATGTAAGCTTTGGGACTATTTATTTATTTATTTATTTATTTATTTATTTATTTATTTATTTTTGCTATTTTCTTCCTTACCTGTTAGTGCCCCACCCCTGAGGTAGACAGAGTACACTTTAAGACATACATGTTTAAGTCTGAAATGTGGGGTAACTTCATACCAGCACTGGCTTCTCAGTGAGCTCAAATAATACATGATGATTTATCAATATAATGAGAATTACAAGTAAAGAGAGTCATTTTTCTTTCAGTGTTGTGGCCCCTTGTGCATTGCCCATGCTACAGGCATGGCCCAGCATCCACGAACATATGGGAACAGCACTAATGAGATTCAGTGGGTTATTTTTTTTTCAAAAGAAGGGAGATGAAATTGGGAAGGAAACATGCTGGAGGAATCTAAGAAAGTTGAAAGAGGGAAACAGGGTGTGGTTATGATCAAAATACACTTTATTCATTTATGAACTCTTCAAAAAATTAATGAAAAATATATGCAAAAGAGAAGCCCCATTATTATTCATTTCTAAGGAGCTACAGGAATATTCGTGATGTAGGGATGTTACTTAACTCCATAAGCTCTAACACTTGCCTCCCTGTCTAGAAATGAGATCTTATAAAACTCAAGTGCGTTTGTGCCAGAAAAATGCTTTATAGTGCAGGGTGCTATAAAGCATTTACCTTTCAAACCCACAAAGAACAAGAAGGAAGAGATTATAGTCAAAGGAACTGCCACAAATTTAGACTCACTCTACAGTCTTAGTCTTAGGAAATAAAGTTCATATGTATGAAAATCTTGCTAATGTTAAAATGTTCACCTCTAAGGAATAAATGTAAATTAGCACAAATTGCCACTATTGAAATTCTACAACATTAACTACTGAATACTATTACAAGTGGCTAGGAAACAGTAAATTAAACTTTGTAAGGCTTTCCCAAAGGAAGTAGAAATATACTGTCATTTCTTACAGCTGAAATTGGACTGGGAACAGCAGGCAGGCAGGCACTGCACAGAAGCAATGCTCCAGTGGAAGCGATATGAACCAAATGACATTACATATTTTTCCTGTATTTAATGTTTGACAGCCAAAAACACTTGCATTAATGCAGCATTGTGCTATGGAAGTCCTCACCGTGGGAATGCCCAAAAGAATTTCTGTAGTGCTCAATAAGCATCACCCACGAGAACACATTTTCTCTTTCAAGTACAATCCGCTCAAGTTTGAGGGACCTGTTAAAATTGCCACACTTGGCAATATCTTGAGTGACAGGCCCGATGTGAACA
Organism: Rhizomys pruinosus; assembly: GCA_009823505.1. Classification (NCBI taxonomy): domain Eukaryota; kingdom Metazoa; phylum Chordata; class Mammalia; order Rodentia; family Spalacidae; genus Rhizomys; species Rhizomys pruinosus. The sequence goes on from VZQC01004414.1 coordinate 809,746, forward strand.
AAATCAGTCATTTTATGTTTGGGCCTGGTTTGAAGGAGGATAGGAAGTGTGGAAGAGGAACAAGCTTGCAGGATACCCTCAAGATCCTTGCTAAGAAAAGGGTATGTAGGAAAAGCCATTGCTACCTTGATCCTAACCGGATTCCCACATAAAGGATGGAATGCTATCAATTGATTATTAAGTTGATTTGGGGTCCAGAGTTCTGAAGTAGTCCTTCTTCTGAGTGACAAGGGTGAAAAGAGCCAGTCGCCTGACCTACAATCTAGTGACAAAAATCAATAATTTATCCCACTCGTGCTAATTCTAAACCAGCAATTCTCATTTGCAGGATGGGATGATTTTGCCAGAGATTGTAACCAGTGTAAGAAAAAGTCAATATTTTATTAATATTTTGTTATTGCTTAAGCTTCTTTACCACCCAAGCTTTCTTTTAATTATAAACACTTGGCAGAAAAAATAAGATTCTTTTCTGTAATAGGATTAGAGGATTTCTTTTTCAGTAGCTATTGCTTCCAATTAATTTGCATTTAGCTGCATTCTTACAATAAACCATACTTCACTAATGACTCTCCCCCTAAACTTCTTAGAGGTTCTAAAACTCAATGATAACATAAAATTTTCTTTATAAGGAATGTATAGAGCACATCCAGAAGGATAATTTTCCCTCTCAGGGATATTATTTACATAAACTTTTCTAGGAAGTCTAGAATAAATTCAAAATACACATGCATAATTCTGGAGGCTACATATACTTCTGATGCCGAGATTCACAGAAAAGTCACAGAATGCTGAAAGAAGTCGTAATGATGTTTGTTGGTAACTATGAAGATTACTAAGAGCCAAGTCCATGCAATGTACCAGAACTAAATCTCAGATCTTCTTATGCCCAGCTGTCCAGCTGAGTCCTCTGTATCACAGCACAAAATATTCCACATCACTGATCAATCACCCTAAAACAACAATTGAGTTTTTATTCCTTTAAACTTCTGGCAGTATCTAAGTATAGTCAGAATTGAGGTACATTATAACAAAGCACTGGCTTGCAATGAAAGTTTGTCTAATTTGCCATATAGAACTAAAAGAAAAATAATTGGCATGTATTGATAATTACCTATGAGTAAACCTGTGGTCAGAACTCTAAAAAGTTTATACAATCATCTTTAGAAAATTTTATAAAAATAATGGAGAAAAGCAATAAGATGGATATAATTGGTAGATTTTTCCATTATGGCTAATAGTTCATGTTTTATCAAGTATTGGTTTCACTTATTTTGATGACTACATAAAAACAAACATGTATTTAATATGAGACGAAATATTTAAATGTAAATTTAGGTGAAAATAGAGAGCACTGTAAGATAGTCCCACAAGAATTATGGTGGTAGTTTTTGTGTTCATGGTTGCCACTGTAAATAAGACTGAAAACCTGGCCAAGAACAATTTTTATACTGTATACCCACACATTTCCCTCCACCAAAGCTGAAGTGTAATCTTCCCTGACACATGGCTTCATTTCCTCACTGGCATTTTCCAAGATATTGAACCAGTTTCAGTCTCAGTGATTCATTTGCTTAACTATAAATAGTTGGGATTAGATGGAGAGATGTACCAAACTCCTCTAGCTCAGAAGTTTTATGATTTTGAGACTTGGAGTTTAAAATCTTTTGATCCAATAGCATATAGAACTATATCATTTTCATAACTGTATTTCAGTAAGGAAAAAGCATGTTATGAAAATTCAACTCAAACTAGCTAGAAAAATCCAGACTCAATTTTGCTGGTTTAAGGAGACTTATTGGTCTGTCCTGAAGTCTTGGCTGCCAGGCAGTTCCAGCTCCAGGGACTTAGACTACAGCCTCAGTATTTGGTTTGGCTCTGCTTTATGCCATGTTGGCTTAATTAATTCCCAAGGAACACATAGAACTTTACTCAATCTAAGAACATCCTTTGGCCCAAGGGTATGGAATCACACCTTTATCATCCCAGGACTAGTGGGCAGGAGTGTCTCCAATATGAACCCCAAATAAACTCATCGACTTCAGAGATCTTTGTTTTGTTGATTAGTATATGCCCTACATTCCTGCAAGACTTTCCAGAATTAAAAAAGGAGAAAAATTATTGAGTGAATTTGTAACCATGATAAAGGTGAGGAATCCAGGAGAAACAGGAATTGCTCACCTCTCTCTGTCTCCTTCCTCACTCTGATAGCTCTGACCCTTACCCATCCTGTCCAGATGTCTTACATATATGGCAGACTCAGAGGTCTGAAACATAAGGAAGACAGTGATTATCTTTAAGAACTATATTCTTCAGAATGTGGAAACATAATTTCCTTTCTGGAGATCTAACATATTTTATAATTTAATGGATGTTAGAAAAAATTAACCTGAGGCAAAGATGATAAGTTTGGGGGGATTTCAGATTTTCTGAATTAGAGGGAGAAAGGAAGAGAAATGTTGTCAAGCAAGAAGTGATGTATTCTTGGAAAAGAAGATACTAGGAAAAAAAGACTGAAAGAATCAAGGTAAAAGCATATGAGATCTAAAAGACCTTTTCTACAAATGGCCTTTGATCTCCTGTCTGGTAGAAAGGGTCAGAAAGCTCTCAAATATATGAAAGAAAAACTAGGAGACCAGTCCTAGCAGCATGATGTGACTAAGTATGATGTCATGGAGCGTGATATCATGATGCCCATCTGGTCACATGCTCTTAGGAGCTTTGCAAGGACACTGGGAAATAATCCAAATGCTTCCTCGCTTTATTTCCTCCATTGTTAACCATCCGTCATCAGTATATTCCAGGCATGTTCACATTCTCCCTTCTTAGCCCAGGCCATGCCTGCTTCCGTCCCCAGGGGTTTTCTGGGCACTATTGCTTTTCTGTGAACCCATCTGCTTCCTTGCCCCCACAAGGAGTCCTAGGACCAGCTCTTTCTCCTTTGTCAGGACACAGATGAACTGCCTCACCATAGAACCCTTCATTGATACTATCTACATCAACCAATTCACCAGTGACTTTCTTAGCACCAAGAATCCTCTACCTTATCCTAACACAGCTTCCATTTATTTTGTCTGTGTAACTTCCCATGTAGCTATGACAAAATTCCTGCCAAAAGCAACTTAAGGAGAGCTTAAGGCTGTAGTCTCATTGCATTCACATCCAGGAAACAGATATAGATAAATCCTTGGGCTCAGCTTACTTTCTGGTCTTTATTCAGTGCAGAACCCCAGTTCAGAAAATGGTGTCACCCATATTTAAAATTAGTCTTCCAATTTCACTCAATTCAATGTAAAAAAAAAAAATCCCTCAAGGCCATGCTTAGAGGGTCTCTTCAAGTTGACAATCAATAATATTAGCTATCACACTATTTCCATTGTCTAAAATGAAACCTCTAAAAGAACAAGTGCTCAGTAGCTATTTTGTACAGTAGGTCTATTATTTAAAAGAGTGCTTGATGGTGAGTTCAAGCCCTGCCTGCTCTACAGAGTGAGTTCCAGGACAGCTGGAGCTACAGTGAGACCCTGTCTTGAAAAGACCAAAAATAAATAAATAAAAAATAAAAAAAGAAAGGTGTGCATCAACAACAACAAAAAAGAGTGCTTGACACAGTAGGAGAACAATTTCTTGTTATTTTTATACAGGATCTCCTGTAGCCCCAGCTGGCCTGGAACTCACTATGTGGATCAGATCAGGCTGGCTCTGATCTCAAAAGAAATCTTCCTGACTCTGCTGCCCAAGTGCTGGAATAAAGGTGCATGCAGCCATGTCCAGCTAGGAGATCAACGTATATGCATGCATTATTTCTCCATATAAATAATCAAAAATCATGGGGCTGGTGAGATGCCTTAGCAGTTAGAGCATGTCTTGCTCTTGTAGAAGATCAAAGTCCCAGCAGCCATGTTGGGTGGCTCACAACAGACTATAATCCCAGCCCAGAGGAATATGAAACCCCTGACTTCACTGAACACCAGCATTCACATGCACACATACACACACATGTGCACACACACAATTAAAAATAAAATAAATCTATTTTATATCAGGAGAGCTTAGAGTACATATCAGACCTCAGGGCAAGGGAAATGAGAGATAGCCCTGAAGATTTTCTAAGACAAAGTGCTGGACAGATCACTCAGTGGTTATAAGCACTCGCTACTCTTTCAGATGACCCAGGTTCAATTCCCAGCACCCATAATCTGGTTCACAATCATCTGTACATCAGTTCCAAAGGCAATCTGATATCCTCTTCCAATCTCTATGGGTATCGTATGACACAGATGTACTTACAAAAATGCAGGAATATGCCCATGCATATAAAATAAATAAATATTTAAAAAGCATACAAAGTTGAAGCAGAACTATATGAATCAGGACTTTTTTCTAAAGAACCAACTCCCTTTAAATACTTTGTTAGTATAGATAGTGGTCACATTAAATTCTCCTAAAATTGTGATACCCATGAAAATTATCAATTCATATAAATATATAGCCTTGATTGCTCCATTTCTTATCGTATCATAATTGCATCTGCCTGAATAAAATTTAAATGGAATTTTAAATAATGACTCAATTATATATTAAAGTCAGTTGGCATTAATATAAACAAATGAAAAATGTAAAGATCCGACATTAATTAGACTTCGTTGAGATTTTGTGGTCCTGTGATCAAAGTGTCCTCGGAGAAGTTTAAATAGATTGCTGATTGCAATACCTCAAAGCTCTTTCAAATAATAATGAATATTGAATGCTATCTTAATCATTTGGGAGGAGACCAATAACTTTCTAAATTATAAATAACAAGCAGATTCATCTCTATGAGACAGTGACTGTTGTGACTGAAATGTAATGAAAAGGCACAGTAAAGAAGACTCAGGACAATTATAGAAGAGAGGAGAAGACAGTGTTATCAGAAGCACCGTCGTGCACCTGGGGCTCCACAGGATTTCCAAAACAGAGACGCAGCCTCGCAAACAAAACAGTCACCAGAAACAAAATGTCCTACAATCTGTAGTTCTCTACCACAGCTTTCAGATGTTGAGAAACTGGGCTGGAGGGATGACTCAGTGGTTAGAGACACATACTGTTCTAGCAGAGGGTTCAAGTTCAGTTCTGAGTGCCACATAGAAGCAAATGTAATTCCAAGTCCAGGATAAATGGCATCTCTAGTCTCTGCAGGCTCCGATGTGTGCACACGCCTGCTGCTTTCATTCGCTTCTGCTGCTGTGGTAAAGCTCTGACCAAAATCATCTTGAGGAGAAAAGTTTTTTTTTCTTGGGCCCACAGTTCACAGTCCATCCATGAGGGAAGCACAGGCAGGAGCTCCAAGCAGGAACCCTGAGGTAGGAGCTGAAGCAGAGACAATGCAGGAATGCCACTCACTGCCTTACTTTTCCTCTGTGGCACAACCACCTTCACCTGCTGGACGCTAGGCTGGCCCTTTCTACATCAATTAGTAATCAAGGAAAATGCCACAGAGACGTTCCCACAGGCCAGTCTCATGGAGAAATGTCTCAGCCGTGCATCTCTCTTCTCAAGTATGTCTAGCTCTGGGACACACTGACAAAAGTAACCAGCATGCCCACACACAGACACAGCGAGGTAGACATATAACTAAAACGTAATAAAAAATACAACTTTAAAGAAATATACCGGGAAAGAGTAAGGCTGAGCTTGGGATGAAGCTTACCTAAGTGTTCTAGAGGTGCTGGGGTTTCTTGGGTCAGTACCCAGCACCTCAAATATAAAAGAAAATAAGCAAGGTAAACAAGATAGTTCTTCAAGTCAGGAAGCTGGAAGGACACATCAGATGCACTTTAGGCACAGTGAAGTCTGTAAACCATAAAGTAAACAAAGGGATCTTAAATATTACAAATCATTCTCCAAAATAAAGGAGAAGTATGAGAATGGATGATCCGGTGTGCATGTGTGTATAAAGGCAGATGTTAAATGGATGAGTGGATAGTCGTGTATGCAGGACTCATTACAATAAAACTTTATTTTTGGATATTCCAATAATTTTTACATCACACCTTTTGATTTTTTTCAATAATTTTAAAGCATTCCTATGGTGTAGGACACCTGAAAACCAGACAGATTGTGTCCTAGATGTCATAAATTATCCCGTTCATAAATTAATAGTGCATTACAATCGACATATGTGAATTCCAAATGGGAAAAAAAAAACGACCAAGGCAGTCGAATCCCATCGGAAATAATAAGATCTAGTGGCTATAACCAACATGTGGAAAACACCACTTTAAATTTTGTTTCCTCCTGTGCCTGTCAGAAATTATTTTAAAGCCCTTTTAGAATTCATTTATTATTAATATGCACAGATCGTTTCAGTATGAAATCCCTTCATTAAGGTGATTTCAGTTTGAATTGAAGTATAGAAGAAATACACTTGGCTATTTACTAACTACAGAATATACAACAACTGAAAGGTCTACAGCACCTAAAGGAATTGACTACTTTATTATCCCTAAATGCTCTGACACTTCAATGTCACTGGGAAACAATGCTAGAGATATTTCAAGGGATTTACTTTCTTTTCCAAAGAAGCATGTTAAATGGGTTGCTCTCTAGAGCGGGATGTATCGCGGGAAAAGGAAAGGCCATATTTTGTGCCTTCTGCCTCCCTGACCCTGATCCTGGGAGAACCAGTAAGGCTGGAATCTTCAGAGTCAGGAAAACCCGGGATCTACTGCTTAGAGACAATTATATTCTCTTGGGCAAAAATGGACTCTACTGAAAATTGGACTTAGCTTCTTCACCTCTAAATTAGGAACAGCAATTTCTAATTCCCAGGGTGGAATGAAAGGATTACATGAGGCTAAATGAATCAGTCAGATATAGCACTCACATAATTAGCACAATGTGTAGAATCTATTATCATTCTTAATCCCGTCTACATACACACAGGAGTTACCGCAGCTTGACCCTTGCAGCACCGAAAATGGCTTTGTCTGTAAGGAGAGTCATTCCCAGAATTTGGGCCAAGGAAAAAGCGATCTTGCCGGTGCTGTGAGAGGGAGGGAAAGACAAGAAAACTGGGAAGCATCTCATATTGATCTTACCCCATCTCAACTTAAAAACTTGACTCCACGGAGCTAGAAAATGTCTCAGCAGTGAAGAACGTTGGATGCTCTTTCTGAAGATCTAGGTTTGGTTCCCAGCATATATATGGTATCTAGCCTTCCTTTATTTAACTCTAGTCCCAGGGTATCTGACTCCCTCTTCTGGCCTTCACAGGCATTGCGTGCACATGTGCACTTCAGAACATACAGACAAAACACTCATATGCATAATGAAAAAGAAATTACATGCCAGGCATGATGGTGAATTCCTTTAATCCCAACGCTCCAGATACAGAGGCAGGTGGATCTCTATGAGATCAAAGCCAGCCTGGTCTACATAGTGAGTTCCAGGCTGACTGGGGCTACAGGAGTTTCTATCAAAAAGTAAACAAACAAGCAAACAAACAAATAAATAATAAATAAACTCTGGCTTAAGATCTCAGGAACAATTTATGGAAAGGAAAGAAAGTTTCCAATTCTTAGGAGAGTCAAATCCTGCAGTCTTTTTGTGTGGCTCAAAAATGTATAAAAAAAACTGACTTATCGGGCTGGAGAGATAGCCTAGTGGTTAAGAGCACCGACTGCTCTTACAGAGGACCCAGGCTCGATCTCCAGCACCCACATGGCGGCCAAGAAGCGCCCGAAACTCCATTTCCAGGAGAACTCCAGTTCCAGGGGAATCCGACACCCTCTTCTGACCTCCGCGGCATTGCACGACACGGGTGCACAGACCTGCATGCAGACAGTACATTCATATACATACAAAAATAAATTAAAAAAAAAAAACTGACGTATCCAAAAATAGTCTGAGGAGGGAAGGGATACCATGAAAACATGTCTCCCCATTCAGTTTCAGCTACCCATATTCTGAAATACAGTATTTTCTTTGACAGAAATTTAGGTTATTAAGAATTTGATTATGGGGCCAGGCGTGGCGGCACACGCCTTTAATCCTAACACTCTGGAGGCGGAGGCAGAGGCAGGTGGATCTCTGTGAGTTCAAGGCCTGCCTGGTCTACAGAGTGAGCTCCAGGCCAGTTGGGACTAAAGGGAGACCAAGTCTCGAAAATACCAAAAAAAAAAAAAAAAAAAGAAGAATTTGATATGGTGCCCTTCCTTGCACAAACTATCACCAGTTCTGAATTATTACTTTAAGCCGGGCGTGGTGGCACACGCCTTTAGTCCTAGCACTTGGGAAGCAGAGGCAGGAGGATCTTCGTGAGTTCAAGGCCAGCCTGGTCTACAAAGTGAGTTCCAGGATAGCTGGGGCTACAGGGAGACCCTGTCTCAAAAAGACGAAAAAAAAAAAAAAA
>VZQC01004414.1:818345-830345 GCA_009823505.1 Rhizomys pruinosus
GGATTCCCCTGGAACTGGAGTTCTCCTGGAATTGGAGTTTCAGACGGCTCTCGGCCGCCATGTGGGTGCTGGGGATCGAACCCAGGTCCTCTGTAAGAGCGGTCGGCGCTCTTAACCGCTAGGCCATCTCTCCAGCCCCAGATAGATAGACTTTAAATGCTTGAAAATGTTAAAACAAATTGCTATGATAAAAAAAATGAGATAGATGACAAAGGAAATACCACCAATGTGTGTGGTAAGCAGCACACTATATTCTTAACCTTAAAAAAATGAAACATATGAGCATGGTGGCACACACCTCTAATCCCAGAACTCAGAAGGCAGAGGCAGGTGGATCTCTGTGAGATCAAGTGGAGCCTAGTCTACAAAGTGAGTTCCAGACCAGTTGGGGCTACAGGGACACTCCAGCTCAAAACAAAAACAAAAAAGGGGAGGTGGACAAAATTTTGGAAAACATTAAAAAAAGGATCAAGCATATATGTTGAAGTGATCTTTAATGCAGAAATCATAGGATAAATTTTCCATATATTAAGATATTAAATCGTATTATTATAAATATTACTGTTCTACAACATTACAACTTCCTCATCTCATTATATTGGGACACAATCCAGTACTTATTCAAGAACTAAACTGTTCTCATGTACAGACATAACTTAAAAAAACCAAATTATAGCCAGGCGTGGTGGCACACACCTTTAAGCTTAGCACTTGGGAGGCAGAGGCAGGCGGATCTTTGTGAGTACAAGGCCATCCTGGTCTACATAATGAGTTTCAGGACAAGCTACAGGGAGACCCTGTCTCAGAAAGACCAAAATAATAATAATAATAATAAAAATAAAAAAATAAAAAATAAAATATCACATATATATATGGAGAGAGAGAGAGAGAGAGAGAGAGAGAGAGAGAGAGAGAGAGAGATTCATTTTTGAGGAAGTCTTGCATTTTAGTGTGGCTTGAACTTAAAATCAAAAACTATCTACTTAAACTCAAGAACATTCTGCCTCAGTATCTTAAATGGTGGAGTTATTGGTATTCTACTAAGCCTGGTTTCTTTTTCTTTATTTTCCTTCCTTCCTTCTCTCTCTCTTTCTTTCCTTTCTCTTTCTTCTTTCTTTCTTCTTTCCCTTTCTTTCTTTCTCTCTTCTTTCTTTCTTCTCTTTCTTTCTTTCTTTCTTTCTTTCTTTCTTTCTTTCTTTTTGAGGGAAAGGATGTTAAGATTAAATCCAGGCATTTATATACATGAGGCAAATACTCTACCACTCATCCAGGTCCCCAACTAAAGAATATTTTGAGTTTTTTTTTTCAGGATTTTTGAGGAAAGGTTTGTTTTTTTGAGTGAGGGTTTCCCTGGATGACTCTACCCCCAGCTGTCCTGGAACTCACTATGTAGACCAGGCTGGCCTGGCACTGACTATGTAGACCAGGCTGGCCTGGCACTCACTATGTAGACTAGGCTGGCCTCTCATGGAGTTGTTCCTGACTCCAGGTCTGTATTGCTGGGATTAAGGTAGGCAGCAGAAATTCTTGATAACAGAAGGCAAAATGTGTGCTAGATGGGTGAATGTGATCATGCCTAGAATCATATCCTTAGGAAAGATTAAGGCAAGAGTATTTTCATTTTGAGCTTATCCTGAGCTATATAGTAATACCTAGTCTTAATAATTGAGCCAGAGAGAGAGAGAGAGAGAGAGAGAGAGAAAGAGAGAGAGAGAGAGATCTTCATTACTCACATAAGGTGTAGAAAACTAAATGCCAGGAAAATTCATTTACATAGTATAACATACACACTCATGCCCCAATTAACATTAAAAATATTCATGTAAGGGGATGGAGACATGGCTCAGTAGTTAGGAGCACAGGCAACTCTTGTAGATGACCCAGGTTTGGTTCCTAGCACCCACGTGGTAGCTAACAAGCATCCATAACTCCAGTTCCAGGGGAATCCAAACACTCTTCTGACATCCACAGACATTGCATGCACTATATGGCTGCACTTAAATATATGCAGGCCATACACTCATGCACCTAAAATAATAAAAATAATAAGTAAAATAAAAATATGTATATACATAAGCATTATATCAAATATGCTTTATATGAAATACATGGTTGTTGACTGAACACTAGAAAGTACTTTCAAGGAGTTGTTTCAAGACAAAGAGCAAGAAGTAACATCTTACACGACTGATGGCTGAAACTACCAATTCCTCAGACAGTCACAGCGTTTATAAATTTATAAATGTCCGCCAAATTCTCTAACATATATAACATGGCCTACAAGTCTGATTTGTGTTCCTAAGTGTCTTTCTTTCCTCCAAGCAGCTCTCAGTTTCCAAAAATGCCTCAAGTTATGGTGGGATTTCTTTGAATGGGGGGACCGTGGGGAAAAGTTCCAGGAAGGGAATGGATCTGAAAGTCGTCCAACTGTAGTATACGAAAATCGAAAAATTCAATTAAAATACCTGCTGAATCATCTTAATACGGTTATAAATTAAAACATACCTAATTATTAAATGTTGCACCCCCAGGACAGATATTCCAAAACCCTTGCTTTGAATCAGCTGGCATGAATTTGCGAATGAACACTGTGAGCAACGTATCAAAGCTCCATAGGCAAGTCATCCTGTGCGATTGCACTAACGCATTGCACACCACTGCCACACCTGTGCAGGCAGTGGGGGGATCCAGCAATTCGCCCTCTACCAACCATTTTTTTTTCTTTTGAAATATTCAAGTGAATAATTTGTTGATTACCATTTCAAGGAAATGCACTCTTTGAATCTGAAAACTCTATTAACAGTAGTAGCTTCTTTCAGCCATATATGGAAATTTGCATTTCCCTAATTACTAAGGACGCTGAACACTGTTAAGGTGTTTCTTAGCCATCTTTATTTCTTCCTTTGTATTCAGATGCATGAAAGTTGAAGATAACATCTGCTTTTATTCATGCCAGAACTATGTTCTTTGCTTTTTTATGTTAATGATTAAGTGTGTGTTTGTGTGTGTGTGCATGTATGTGTGTGTGCGTGTGTGCATGTGTATGTGTGTGTGTGTGTGTGTGTGTGTGTCTACAGGCACACACTTGCCTAGGGTAGTGAGTGTAGGTTAGAAGACAAGACAACTTTTCCTGGAAATTCTTTCTTTCCACAATGTAATTTCTGCGAATCGAACTGAAGTCATCGGGCTTGTGTAAAAAAACACTTTTACACACTAAACCATCTCAGTGGTCCAGAGTAAAGTCTTCATGTTTAAGAACTAGAATTTGCTTTTTCTAAACCTTCCTGAAGGGGCTGGAGAGATAGCCTAGCGGTTAAGAGCACCAACGCTCTTGCAGAGGACCCAGGTTCAATCCCCAGCACCCACATGGCGGCTAAGAACCGTCTGTAACTCCAATTCCAGGAGAACTCCAGTTCCAGGGGAATCCAAGACCCTCTTCTGACCTCCGCAGCATTGCATGACACGGGTGCACAGACCTGCATGCAGACAATACATTCATACACATACAAAAATAAATAATAAAAAAATTAAACCTTCCTGAAATAGATGCACTTATGTTTTCAATGTATAATCTTCCAGACATAAGTTTCACAGGAAAAAAATAATATAAAGGACTTTGCAAAATCTTTGTTTTCTCTATCTGGTGTGCCAAAAAGTGGAGCAGCAATTGTGTTGAGAAATGGTCATCTGCCTGTTACTGCAGCTTTCTCACTGATGCGAAGACTCACATGCTTAAAGACATTCAGCCAGGCATTTAAATCATCCTTACACATGTCTTTATATGCATATCTTTTCAATCTATGGACTACCTGAAATATGTGCAGGTGACATCAGTATCAGAATTGAGATCTGAAATGCCATGGCAACAACTAAAAAACAAAAATAAATGTGAAGCAGTGTTCTCTATGTGGCAATGGAGTGGAAAACTCCTGCTTAAGATTCATCTTTTTTTTTTCAGTGTCATAAGTGTATCACACTCAGAAGATAGCATTTTATGGAAGCTTCAGAAGAGATTATCCCAAAACAGAAAAAAAAAACAAGTCCTCCTCAGACACAAAATCTTATGACAAAATGAAATCCGGAACTAATAAATAGATGTGTACTGATATCATGCCCCAGAGCCTATATTACAGAGAGATAAAATGTATTGAAGGAAACTTGGAGATACACCATTAAATTCATGGTTACATTAGCTAAAACTAAAAGTGTATGAGATAAATACATCCAAGAATTCATCAATATTTGTGCTTCAAGCAATGTGCTGATATTTGAGAGCACTTAGCTTTAATAATGACACAAAAATTATTCTTTTGAGTATTTTTTAATAATCCCATTTGATTTGAAGTAAAACGTTAACTGGACAAGGCCTATGTAATAAGGTGCACATTGCATATGTCAGATCTATGCACAACACACAAGCATAAAATAACATGTAATAATGTTTTGACTTATCTATACTTCAGTTAACACTTTTAAGATTATCTTTTAATAAATAAAATAGAAATTTGTTCACCATGTTTACTATGAACCAGGCCTGAGGAAAGGAGTTAGTGTACATTTGTTTAAAACTTTCAACAATGGCTAAAGTGGGACCACTTAATATTCTTTTTACAAACAGAAGACCAGAAGCAAAAGCAACCCATTAACATGAAGAAAACCACACAGTCTATGGCTCCAAAAACAACAGCATGAACCATCATTCAGATCTTAGCCTGCCCATTTTCCAAATCATATTGCATAGCCTCTTTAAAAAGACTTTTATTTTCCATTTTATGTATGCATGTGCTCATGAATGCAGATGCTCCTGGAGTTGAGAAGTTTCAGCTATCCTGGAGATGGAGGTGCAAGTGGTTGTTAGCTGCCCAGTGTGGGTGCTAGGAATCAAACTCAGATTCTCTTGAATAGTCTCTTAATGAAATTGGAAGATTGAAGGAAAAAAATACCAAGTTTATCAAGGGTAAAAGAAGGCTTTGAAGGCTGACAAAATCCAACTGATTCTAAATATTCATCTCAAGCTTTAAAATCAAAGAAATATTTTTTAATTAATTGCCAACATGGTAAAAGCCAGAGTTATACATAGAGAAAGTAAGAGGTGATAAACTTTTGGTGGATGGCTATTTCCTTTACTCAACGAATAAGAATTCTAAATGCTGATCAAATAGAGTTTGCGGGGCTGGAGAGATGGCCTAGTGGTTAAGAGCGCCGACCACTCTTACAGAGGACCCGGGTTCGATTCCCAGCACCCACATGGCGGCTAAGAACCGTCTGAAACTCCAATTCCAGGAGAACTCCAGCTCCAGGGGTATCCGAGACCCTCTTCTGACCTCCGCAGCACTGCACAACACGGGTGCACACACCTGCATGCAGACAATACATTCGTACACATACCAAAATAAATAAAATTAAAAAAAAAAAAAAAACGAGTTTGCTCTTTTGTGGCCTAAACAGAATTCTAACAGGTTACAATAAAAATATTGCAAAACCCATTTGAAGATACATGACCCTACTTAAACCAATCTGAACAACATGGTGGGAACCAACCTAAAATTATGAGCATGAACTGATTGTCAGCATGGAGTAATAATCCAGGATACCTCTCCTCTAAATCTGACAAGGAAGACCATGCCTTAGGGGTCTACACTGGAAAGAGTTTCTCTCAGAAATGCAGGAAAAACAACAGGAGGAAAGATGAGCCACCTGGGTTCTCAGGCCAGCCTGAAGGCCATCACCTCAGGAGGAGGTTGGGGAGTATTCAGAATACACCTAAGGTTGGATGACTTGAGGCCTCTAAATCCAGAGCCATCCCTGCAAAACAGTATTTCCTAAACCTGGCAGCTTTAGTTTAAACTGTCTACAAACTGACTTGCAAACACAAACAAACCCACACCAGGGAACATGAATGGAAAAGAAAAAAAACCCACCCAAAATTCTTAGGACATGTTGCCTTGTTTTCAAGACAATAATTTTATAGTAAATTGAATATTCAAAAAGTAAAAAGACTGGCAGGGTCCTTAAGCGCACATTTTCTATTGAGTTTGTGTTGTGGTGATAAGGAATGTTTTTCAAAAATATTTTATTGATGGACAAAGGATCAATTTCATTATCTTATGTGTAGATACTCAATTTTTCCAACGTTTAATTTTTTATTTTTATTTTATGTATATGAGTATATTTCCTGAATGTAGGTAGGTGCACTTGTCTACTTCAATGATATGGAAGTCTGAAGAGGGTGTTGGATCCCCTGGAACTGGATTACAGATGGCCATTAGTCACGATGTAGGTACTGGGAACAGAACCCAGGTCCTCTACAACAGCATCCAGGGCTCTTAACCACCAAGCCAATTCTCCAGGCACTCCAACTCTATGGAGTCTGTTCTTCCCCCCTCTTTCACATTCATGGCAGGGAACCACCAAAATTTTTCAGTGATCATATTTGGGCTTATTTGGGGGGGGGCTTTCTATTCTGTGCCTAGTTTTATGCCATCGATACAGTAGTTGAATGATAATGCATTGTAATATGTTGAAATCAAAGGATGCTATACTCCAACTTTGTTTTTCTTTAAGTTGTTTTAGCCATCCAAGGTTATTTGTGACTATATGGTCATTTCTTTAAAGTCTTTCTTTTTTAATTTTATTTATTTTTGTATGTGTATGAATGTACTGTCTGCATGTAGGTTTGTGCACCCATGTCGTGCAATGCCGCAGAGGTCAGAAGAGGGTCTCGGATTCCCCTGGAACTGAAGTTCTCCTGGAATTGGAGTTACAGACGGTTCTTAGCTGTCATGTGGGTGCTGGGGATCGAACCCGGGTCCTCTTCAAGAGTAGTTGGTGCTCTTAACTGCTAGGCTATCTCTCCAGCCCCTACTATATGATCATTTTAAATGCTTTTCAATTTCTATGAGTAATAGTATTTATTTTCAATACTCAATTCTATACTAAAAGAGTAAAAGGCTATGACCCAGTCCCCACTGTTTATTTTGCAAGATGCACATTGAAAAATGAGTATTAGCAGTGAGAACAGTATTTACCAACTTACACATTGTGCTGGATAACTTTAGTGTCAACTTGACACACCTGGGTTGAGGGAGCCTCAACTGGGGAATTGGCTCCATTGGACTGGCCTGTGGCCACATCTGTGGAGTATTGTCTTTATTGTTGAGCAATGTGGGAGGGAGCAATGTGGGAGGGCCCAGCCACTATGGGTGGTGCCACCCTGGACAGGTTGTTGTGTACTGTATAAGAGGTCAGGCTGGCCATGGGCCAGGGGAGTAAGCCAGTGAATAGCATTCCTCCATGGCCTGTGCTTTAACTCCTGCCTCCAGGTTCCTGCCCTGAGCTCCTGCCTTGGACTCCCTAAGTGATGAACTGTGACCCAGGAGATGTAAGCTGAATAAACCCTTTCCTCCCCAAGTTGGTGTCAGTCAGAGTGTTTTGTCACAGCAATGGAAGACAAACTACAATACACATATTCCAGGTCTGGAAGAGATTGTCCTCATATAGTATATTTTAAAGACAACATTATCATAAATTTTGAGACTTCTTTCCCCACAACTTTGATATACTTTCCAAATGTTTTAACACCCTAATTAGAGTACAACTAGCAATTTTAAAACTGTCTGTCTACTTTGTGTGGTTGTATATTTAAGCTGAGTGTATACTTTGATACTGTTTTGATGTGAGGTATGGATTTAAGTGCCCTTTGGGGAAATGGATAACAAATTTCATAGCACTATTTGTAGAGATGCTTAATTTTTGTCCATTGAAACACCTTTGCATTTTTATTTAAAATTAGTTGTATAATGCTTGTAAAAAGACTGTGTGCCCTTTGCTATTATATTGATCTATTTTATTTTTTTTCTGGACTCATGGCTGATAATATTGATCTATTTTCTATGGCCCTGTCTTGCTTAATGTGATTTTACAGTTAAGTCTTGAAGTCAGATAATTTTAAGTTTATTTTGATTATTCTTGGTCCTTTCCATTTCCACACAAATTTTTGAAATGTTTTCCTTTATCATAAAAGAAACAACTGGTAATTTGCTAAGGATTACATTAAATTTGTAGCTATATTGGAGATAACAGCTATATCAACCCTATGAAGTCTTCAGAGCAGTGCTTAGATCTATTTCCTTAAATCCTTTCATTCTTCTGGCAATGATTTGTAGATTTACATATGTTTTACTATTTTTTGTAGATCTACATATCATATTTCACATTATTATAAATGGCCTATTTTAACTTATTTCCGGTTATTCTTAATAGAATATGTAAATTTTACTGATTTTGTATAGTTGTTTCATGTGCTGAAATTGCAAGAATTTCATTCTAGTATATATTACCACTATACTGCTGCATCAAACTTTATTCAGAATTACATCAACCAATCTTTTACTTCTTTGTTTTTAATCTGGATGTTTTGTATTTCTTTATTCTGCCTAATTGCACTGGCTAGACTACTTGATACAATGCTAAAAGTAAGTGATAAAAGTAGCCACATTTGGCATGGAAGCGATGACTCAGCGGTTAACAAAGTATTCTGCTCTTCTAGAGGACATGAGCTCAGTTCCTAACATCCAAGTTGGGTGGCATATAACCACCTGTGACTACAGCGTCAAGGAATCTGATGCCCTCTTCTGACCTCTGTAGGAATCTATACTTGCACGCACAGACACACAGACATATAGTTGATACTCATAATTAAAAATAAAATACATCTTTACATAAAAGTCGATATCCTTGCTCTGTTCTTGGTATTGAAGGGGGAAAGATTATTTATTACACAGATTCTCACCATGAAAAAAGTTGTGTTACAGGCTTTTCAGTTTAAGTTTCATTCCACTATTCCTGAGTGTTTTCATCACGGACAGTTTGAAATCCACTGCATTTTTATTTGTTGCCATATCAAGTGATTTTACTTTTTTAACATGGTTATTATGTTGTACTCTGTCAAGTGATCAGAACTAGATCTCAGATCATGTCATGACATCTGAAATTGTGGTCAACCAGCTCTTGAATACCATTCTGTACATTATCAGTGTGCCTCAAATAAGAAAATGCAAGGACCCCAGGGTTTCTACTGACTAGAGAACAACCTGGAAAGGCTGGTCCTTTCACCTCCTCTCTTTCTCTTCTCTCTTCCATTCTTCCACTTTTTTCTGATTTCTTTCCTTTCAGCAATTTTTACACTCTCTATTTAAACTTTCTGTTTATGTGGAATTGACCTATTTGTTATTCTGAAAAGATAGGTTATCATATGTTTTCTCTTAATGACTTTTTAAAGTCAGTGTCTTGTCATGCATCCCAGGTTGACCTCCAACTCCCATTTCACCTGCTCAGGCCTGCACAGTACTTGGGGATATAGGTTTACCACAGAATGTTAAGATTTTTTTCATCCATGTTTCTCTTATTGAGACAGACTCCTAGATAGCCCCAGATATCCTAGAACTCAGGATCCTACCCCATACCCCCTAGAGGATGAGGATAATAGGTATAAATTATTCACAGTGCCTTTGTTCATATGTTTTCTTACTTGGATCATGCAGTCTCATCTCTCTCATGCAGCTCTCTATAAAAGCCCATTTTTGCTGAATGTTTGAGGTTTTCATACAACATAGTTTGATGATATTTAGATTCATTCCCTTCTCTGCACATGCCCCACTGCCCAGCACCCATAAAATGAATTCTTTTATAAACATAATATGACCTACAGACTCTGATTTGAATTCCCAAATGCCCATCATAGTGGGCCGTCCACTAGGCCACCAAGGGTACCATCCCTGTAAGATGCTCTCTCTCCCTCCCAGAAGACACCAATTGCCAAAAGTTCCTGAGGTGGGCGGGAGCTTCTTCCTCACTTCCCCATGCCTATGCTGGGGTTTTGTCTGGTTTGAACTTGCATTGGCTTTGTGCATGCTGTCACCATTTTTATGAGTTCATGTAATTAACCAGCTGTCTGGAAGGCTATTTTCTTGTGGTCATCCTACCCCTCTGGCTCTTACACTTTTTCTGTCTCCTCTTATGAAATGATGCCTGAGCCTTAGGAGGTAACCTATTCAGGGATAATAACTCTGAAACCTCTTTTTTTACATTGGTGAATTCTGGGTTTCTGAGTTTGCCCCCATCAACTGCATAAGGAAAATTTTCTGGTGGGAGTTGAGAGATGCATTCATCCTATGTTAGAGGTTGCATTGAAGATGTGTCACTCAGGGTTAAGAGTCTCACAGACACTTACTTTCTAAATTTAACCAGTTCAAACTTAGTTTTCCATCTCTTGCAAAAATATGCATCTTAGATGAGGCATGAAAGGTACATTTTTCTGTAAATACGAGGATATATTTTTAGAATAAAGAAATTCTGTTGGCCTAGAAATGTGGCAAAAATTTTTTCCCCTCTAGGATCTAGAGATCTCTCTAGCCATGTGTATTTGGTTATGTTTATAATACCACACATGAGTTCCCTCCAATTGAGGAAGCCTTAATTCCAATACAACTGCTGTTGATTACCCAAGTTAAAAGTCCTCCTACTGCCGGGCGTGGTGGCGCACGCCTTTAATCCTTGCACTCAGGAGGCAAAGGCAGGAGGTTCTTTGTGAGCTCAAGGCCAGCCTGGTCTACAGAGTGAGTTCTAAGACAGCTGGGGCTACAGGGAGACTCCATCTCAAAAACAACAACAACAACAACAACAACAAAAATTCATCCTACTTATTGCACTAACAGGGATAGCTCACTGGGCCAGTCATGCTTATTTACTAGGCTCCACAGTTGGGTAAGACCATTAATTGGTTGTCTCCCTTTGCAGCTTGTGCAGCATCCTCTGATATCATGAGAACTCACCTTCAGGGAGGTGGCTTCAGGGTCACTTCCAGCTCAACTGTTCCAAGTCCTGTGTTCAAGTGTGGCCTGTCTACAACAATCCATTCTTAACTTTTAATTATTAGTGGAAATCAAGGGCTATAGCAATAGCCTGTGTTACCTGGGGAGTCTCTTGGACTACTTTGATCCATGACTTGAAGGTAGGCTTCTCCTGCCTGGTACTACGTTTTTGTTATATAGTCCTCATCTATATAGATCTATTATTATATTAATTGTATATGTATTTTCCAGAATGCCTTTGGACTAATACATTTCCTCTGGTTTTTCTTACCATCTAAGCATGATTTCTTTGTCCTCTCATTTGGCTCTACAGCCTCCGTCCTCCCTCCCCACTTAAAGTATCCCTTCTTTTCCCCATTTCCCCCTTAATAAGATCTGTCTCCTGTGGGGCTGCTAACTCTGGGGTTAGACAGGATGAAGAGGGCTAGACCAACCAAATACACAGCTGTGGAACTGATGGTCCTACCCCCCACCCCACCACCCGCTGCCAAACACATGGTGGCACAGCTGCTGGCGCCCAAGACCAAACAAGCTGAAGCGGCAGCAGTGGGGTTGGTGGCCCTACGACCAAACACATGCGCAGTAACAGCCCAGGCAGGGATCATATCAGGGGTTTCAAATCTATTAAATCCATTTATTTCCACACAGCCAGTAGCTTAAATAGGTCTGTGGTGGTGCAGCCTCTACATAGAATGACATCGCCTCATCCCAGCTCCTGGGCCATATTCAGAAAAGCGGTGTGCTGACAAGCAAGCTGACTTATAACTTTGGATTGCATGCTGCCCGAAAGCAGGGTGTGCAGTGCATTTTTGCTCTGCCTGGTGTGCTAAACAGACGGGTAGCCTGCAAACACTCAAGATGTGTCTGAGACCAGGATTGCTATTCCACAGTCTCCTACCATCCCTCTCTCTTGAGAACAGTCTTCCTCTTTATCCCCATGGTTCACTTCCGGTTTCCTGCCTCCTGCAGTCACATCAGGATGTATACTCATGTTTAGGGATTTGGAACTAAGATTCACAAATGAGAGAGAATATATGTCCTTTGATCTGAGCCTGTTACTTCATTTAGAAGTTTCTCTTTCCATCCATTACCTGCAGGTTTCTTTTCTTTTTTTTTTTTTTTTTTTTTT